>CATIWQ010495000.1:0-12016 GCA_949673415.1 Euphorbia schlechtendalii
AAAAGAAAATTCAAAGTTCATAATGATAAAACTAGTTCCTATCATATCAAAGTTCACTAATAAAACTAATTCCTATCAATTCAAAGTTCACTAATAAAACTAATTCCTATCAATCTAAAACATAATTATCAATCATCGAAATCATCAAGATCAAGATTAGAATGATGAAGTTGAATTGTGACTGATCACTGACTGATCTGTGGACTCTTAAGATGCAGCAACAGCAGACAACTCAGGCCGAAATCAGCATGTCGAGGGCTTGAGGATGAGGCAGCGGTGAATTGGTTATGCAGGCAGATTGGTAATTGAAAATTGATTGGTAGAATTGGTTATTTATAGCACTATAGCAGACTAAGCAGAAGCAGAGTTTTAAGCGTAAAAAACTAAAGTATTCTGTACTAAACAGATACACGTTTAATATTGTGTAATAAATAGGAAAACTAAAGTAATCTATACTAAATAGGAAAACTAAAGTAATTCTGTGGCTTTCTAATTCAAAACTAAACAGGAAAAAGACAGTAGAGTTTTAAGAGGTGAAAATATAAATAAAAAAACCCTAAAACTACTTCTTAACTGCCTTATATGCGCCTTGCGCCTCACATACAAAGGCGCACGCCTTTGTCATATGCACCGCCTTAAGGGCGCCTAGCGCCTAAGGCATGCCTGAGGCGCGCCTTTGACTACACTGATAGCAATAGAATTATATGAGCACAAATCCACAAGGCTTTTTCGTTTTTACTACCCAAGTAGTAGTACAGAAAGAAAACTTGATTTGCAAGTTTACAGTGCAAACGGCTGTAAAATTCGAAAGCAGTACGATATTCAAACATTATTATTTTTGTTGAGTTTGTGCTATATTTGACAATCTAAGTTGAAATGAAATCTCTAAGTGCTAATTTAACAATTTTCACCATGATGCATATGCAATTTCAAAAGGCTGTCCGAAAGTGTAACCAATAAGCGAAGGAATGCTAAATATGCAATTATGCCTAAAACCATATGCATGCATACTTTAAATAACATTAAATGCAGAAATAAATTACTTACCCGGGAAGACCACAATTGTGACATATTGCCACATTTGGACACTCTCTAGCAAAGTGACCAGGCCGTTTGCAGTTCTTGCACAGATTGTTTTGGCTGCTAAGAAGAAGAAAGAACACTCAATTTTAAGCGGAAACCAAGAAGGAGCTACAAGGCTACATTCCCACGTATATATTAAAAGCATATTTTTCACCACAATTCAGCAGCCTCACATATAGCACAAATCAATTCCCAAAACTGAAGGTTAGAAAAAAATTTCTGATCTACATTACTACCTATAACTACATAATTTAGAGAATGATTGTTAAGATCCGATTTATTTATAGAAAAGTCACTAATAAATTAGTCACGAAATTTTACCAGACAAAGGAGAATAAAAAAACACAACGAAAATCTCTAAGGCCTTGTTTGGTTCATAGTTTTTTCATGGTAAGGTATAGTTCTAACTTAAACTCACTTGTTTGGTTGTATGGTTATTTTCATGGTACGATTCTCTAATAATTTTTTCATGGTTCCAAGAACCGTGCAAATAGAACCACAGATTTGGTGGTTCTCAAAATAATCAAACTAAATTTTAAAAAAACCATAACATGCTAACTATTCAATCACAAAATTTTTAAAGAACCATACCGTACTTTAATGAACCACGGCGAACTATCATCCAAACAAAGCCTAAAAGCACGGTGTAAAACCCCTCTAAGAAAGAAAAGGACACTAGGCTATCAGAAAAATCATAAAACCTGAAACCACGACGCAAGTCTCTCCTGTAAGGTGCACCGCGATACGAAAAGCGGTCAGAGCGGATTTTACGATCCACTGGGCTCCTGCTCCGGCTCCTGCTCCTGCTCATAGAACTCATGATAAAAATCGGTCTTGCTTACTACTAACTTCACGGTAAAACACCACACCACACCACCACCACCACCACCACCACAACAGCTGCTGCCTCCTGCCTGTCCACATTACAACCACACACTCATGATCATCCAATATCTCAATCATACCCCTTATCATCCCCTTCAAAACAATAACACCAATCCCCACAACAGCTAACAACATTCAAAAGTAGCAACCACTCCACCCCAAGATCTACTACATCAGTGATAAAACTCAGCACCGGGAAATTAAGGCCTCCCTAAACAATCATTCATCCCACTACACATCAGCTTGAAGAAAAATAAAATACTCGCAAAAACTCCATCTTCTTAATCAGCTACTCAGATCGAGACTGCAATAATCAAAAGAAGAGAAGGAAGATAACAGGGCTCACATTGGCACATGTCAAAGGATGCATTAAACTCTAAGAGAGTTTCAGTCAGTACAGGAAGACGTCTTAAAAAATCAAAAAGCTTGAAAAAGCGAATATATTTAGGCATATGTTCAATTTCAAAATTCTACCACAATTATCGACTATTATATAACATAAGTAGAGTGCTGAACCAAACGTGACATTTAATTTGTCCAAGGAGATGAAGGAAAATAGCTCAGGCATGGCTCTAAAATTCCCAAGCAAAACTGAAATATTAAAATATGTGTGGACATCGATTTCCAAAAAAAAACATGATGTGATGTGCGTCATATCCATAGGCAGATGCAAAAATGATCAAATATGCAAACATTCTATTATCAAGCCCCTGAACATTACATCGATTGTAAAGCACTTCAACTTTTCTTCAATTGAGGCCTTATACAATACCATATTTATCGAAATCGAACGATTCGATTCGATTCACCCTGATATAGATTCGAATCTATGGGGTGAATCGAAACCTACTAAAATTCGGTGCTGAATCGTCTGAATCGGTGGTGAATCGGTCGAATCGGCCGATTCCACCGAATCTAACGATTCCTCAACACAAGAAGAAAAGAAAGAGAAAATGATGAGTTTGGAGATACAGCGTACACTTTTGAAGTTTATGAGTCGCGGCGGATTGCACCACCGAGTTGAAGATGAAAACAAGAATGAGAATTTGTTGCAGAGAACAGAAAAATGTTGTGACTTGTGAGTTGCAGAGAAAGCGGCGGCTGGAGAAGAAGAATTGAGTTTTGTTTTGTTGCACTAGGTTTATTTATTTGGGCCAATTTTAATGGGCTGGTTTTAAACGTCAGATTTACTCCAATTGGGCTTAGGCAATTATTTAGAGTTTCATGCTATAAATGATTAGAGAATATTTAGTAATATTGATATAATAATATAATTAATTGAATTTTAAATTATTAAACTTCAGTTTTATAAAATTTATTTTAGTTTTATACATTGAAATTAATTTTACTAGACATAAGTTAATAATATATGAATTGAACATGTTAAATATTTTACTTTTTATAGTACTATGAACATTAAACCAAATCTTACGATTCGATTCGATACATGATTTCTAAATTTGGATTTCGAATCTCAATTTAACAAGTATGTACTATACTGTTTTAAGATTAAGTCCTTCAGAAACCGCACATGAAATGAAATCATTGCTTCAAGTGTTGGAGTGGCTTTTTTGTTTTGACTTTTACTGTAAATTGTAACAAAAAAAGGTATAAAGACTCAATCAGCACTTCAAGAAAAATTTAAGGTCTTAATCAACAATAACTACAAATTTCAAGGTAACAAAACGTTGTGTCTAAATTTTGATAAACTGTTAATTGAAATTTCACTCACACAAGCACTTACGAAAATAATTCAATTAAACTAAAAAATATAAGTATGGGTTACCCAATTCAAAGTTCAAGCAGAGTTCACAGGCTAAAATAGTAGTTTGAGTTTTGACTACCATTGTCTAATGTCTACAACTGATCTGTATTTCTTGTGATTAATTTCACCATTGTATCTTGACTCACAACTTTTTTGGATAATTTACAACTTCTTACAGCATATACTTAATTAACTAATCATGAACAATAAGAGATCTGCTCATCTTCAAATTTCCCAATATATACGTGGCGATACACTCTCGCTAAACAAAATATCATGAGCACGCCATCAAAATATATTCCCAATAATTTAGTATGCAAATCCAACACCAAAGCCATGCCAACATATTATCTCTCCAATGCAATTTCATAAATTACATAGAATTTAAGATATGAAATCCTAATTACCCCGAACCAACAATCAATTGTGATTAACCCTAACTTAGAAAGAACAAAAAAAAAAAGGAAACGACGAAACTTAACTGTATGTAGCCGGAGAAATTGCCAAAGCGGAGATGACGGAAGAAAAGGCAGCACAGCACGGGACCAAAAACAGCCAAAGTTTTCTGGGCAAATACGATCCCACATAGGACCAATAAAATAGCCAGGCAAAGACTACATTTATATATATAATTTTTTATTAAAAAAATTAGATAAATGGGCTTCAAATTAGGTGGGCCTGAATTTTGGATTTAATCCACTGGCCCAACCTAAAAGCCCCGAAGCCCGAGCTATGAACACCTGGTCACTGCCTATTTCAATGTCGTCTGCAACTTTGCACCGCTATGTCTCAATCCAATTACATATATACATATATACCAGGTTCCATTCTGCGCATTTCACATTTCTCAGTTCTCTTCATAAATGCTCGCATTTCTCTCTTTCTGATAGGAACGAAACCAATTTCCAACTAAAACTCAAAACCCTAGCCTTTCTAGGGTTTTCGCAGTTTCGCCCTAATTACTCTGATGGAGAATTTTGATTCGGCTCTTGATAGCGATAATAACAAGGAGGCGGAAGTAGTTAGCGATGACGTGAGTGCTGCAGTTGAGTTTCCAGGGTTGAATGAGGTGACAGCGACAGAGACACAGACGGAGACTAGGACTGAGGTTGTTGCTGACGAGAGGGTGGAGAATTCCGTCATGGCAATCGAGGAAGAGGTGACAGGTATAATTGACGAACCTGCAATGGCCGATAAGATTGGCGTGGATGAGGGATTGAAGGAAGAGCCTAATGAGGGCCCGGAGATCACTGACATGGCAGCGGGATTGGGCGAGGTGAAGGAAGAAAACGAGGACGAAGCTGGGGTTGAGGAACAGAAGATGGAGACTGTAGAAGAATCTGTGTTGGCTGAGGTTGGGGAACAAAAGATGGAGACTGTAGAAGAATCCGTGTTGGCCGAGGGTGAGGGGGTTTTGCCTGTGGAAATGAGCGTGATTGCAGAGGAAACAGAGGCAGCTGAAATGGACGAGACGAAGATTGCTGACAGGATGGAAGAAGAGGAAACGGATGTGGCTAATGCAGCTGACGATATGCAGGTTATTGAGGAAGCAGCGGAAATGGAAGAAGGAGATAATGCAGAGGGGATAGAAGGACATGTGATAGAAGGAGATAATGCAGAGGAGATTGAAGAAGGAAATGGGGTTGAAGGAGATAACGCAGAGGATATTGAAGATGGACGTGAGGTTGAAGGAGATAATGCAGAGGATATTGAAGAAGGACATGGGGTTGAAGGAGATAATGCAGAGGGGATTGAAGAAGGGCATGAGATTGAAGGAGATAATGCAAAGGAGACTGAAGAAGTGCATGAGATAGAAGGAGATAATACAGAGGAGATTGAAGAAGGATATGAGATAGAAGAAGATAATGCAGAGAAGATTGAAGAAGGACCTGAAATAGGCGAGGATAATGGAGAGGAGACTGAAGAAGTGCATGAGATAGAAGAAGACAATGCAGACGAAGCTGAAGAAGGGGATAATCTAGACGAAGCTGAAGAAGGACATGAGTTAGATGGAGATAATGCGGACGAGACTGAAGGACATGATATAGAAGAAGATAATGCGGAGGAGGTTGAAGAAGAGGATAATGCAGAGGATACTGAAATAGCAGATGGAGCTGAGGAGGCAGCAGCAGACAAAGAAGATGAAGTTGGTGGAAATTTAGCTGGGAAAAGGAAGAGAGGGAAAAATGCCAAGGCCCCCATGAGAGCTCTTTCAAGGAAGAAGGCGGAGGAGGATGTCTGCTTTATTTGCTTTGATGGAGGTGAACTTGTTTTATGTGATCGCAGGTTAATAAGGAACATTCTTTCTAGTCCTATTTTTTTGGGTATGCATATTTTTTGGTTTTAGCTAATTGTTTAAATATGTGACACATGGTGTAGGGGTTGCCCCAAGGCATATCATCCTACATGTGTTAATCGAGATGATGCATTCTTTCGAGCAAGGGGTCGGTGGAATTGTGGTGAGCTACCTTCTTGTTATGATTCCTACATGTTATTAAGTTCTAGTATTTTCAGTTAATAGGATCTGTTGTGTGATCTACTAAAACAGTGTGTTTCTGATGCTTTGTTTATTACTTTGGGCTTTTCCTTCACTTATATCTTTGCATTTATGAATTTTGATAATTAAAATATGTTAGACATGCTTATGCTTCCTATTGTTGTTGACTATCAAAAGTAACTTCAGAAAATTCATATAGTATCTTATATCTTAGCCTTGCTTAATTTGCATTTACAGAATTTGGTTTCTTTTAATAGTAAGTTGTTGCTTTTTTTATTTTTTTGTGGTTTGGAGAAAGGTTTTCTGTGCATGACAGCAATTCTTGCAGCAGCAGACTTGCGTGAAAGGACAGGAAGCTTTTGCTCAGCGCACTATTCAAGTTTTGCAAACTCACCAACTTGCTTTGCTGTGTATTATTTGAATGTAACATGTTCTCCAATTATGTCTTCATGAACTTTCATAAAGCCAATTGCAGCCAGTTGCCTTTTCTGTTCCCAAGCAAAGAAGGCAAAATTGTGATTTCTATGCTGGGTGAAATAGGGAGAGGTCAGGATATGAAGGACATTGTATTGTGACATTGCTTTGTATACTTTGTGAAAAGCAATTACAATTGATGGCCCCTTTGACTTTACATGGATGGGATTCAAACGTGAAGTTGTAGATGAAAGCATTTTACTCTGCTTTTATTAGATTGTTCTATATAAGCTGATAGACATAGTTCTTTGTTAAAACTTTTGGAGATATAACAAAAGGGTTGAGCACCAAGAATACTTGCTATTTTTTTTATCAACTTGAACATATAAATGTCACAGACAAAAACCATTGTTATCTATTGTATATTTTCCCTACCACATAAGCTCCTATGATGTGAATTTGTCTATGATGGAATAAACAAAGAATGGTTAAATAATGACATGATAATAATGTTGATATGGGGAATAAGTTGGTAATAGTCTAATTTATGTATGCTAAATATCAGCAAGGCCAGGGATGAGGTTTGATGTTGCATCCCAGAACTTAACTCTTATTATCAAATAGCTATTTGGGATTTAATGGAATCAAGTTGAAAGAGTTCATTCTGTGGATCTGTCAATTTCTGTCTCTTTCCTTTGAATACTGGAATTTCGAACCAAGTTAGTCTAATATGTAAAATAAAATAGACTCAATGATGAACTATGAAGGATCATTTATTATTGGCTTCATGATACGTGAGATGAAACATGCTTAAGCAATACAGAGAAGACAAGGTCAAATTCTTCCTGTCCACTGATGAATATGCTACCCTATGAAGTATTGCTATATTTCAGTGCAATCATAATACAGTTCTTTGTTTGACTCTGGTTATAAGCTTTTCCTTTGATTGCATTTGGGTTGAATGCAATAAGTGACACTCATTGGTTGTTCTGTTGTTTGTTTGCACCTCTCAAATTATGAGATGCTTGTGATTGATCTCTTCTTGGCATGGATGTGTTGCAATATGTATATTTATTAATTCCTTATATTTTCATGCAAGGAGATTGATCTGTCAATTTGTATATATACTAATTATACTGATCTAATATGAATGTTGTAATTTTGTCTGCATACAGGTTGGCATATATGTAGCAACTGTGAGAAGAATGCCTACTACATGTGTTATACATGTACCTTCTCCCTGTGCAAGGGGTGTGTTAAAGATGCTGCAATCCTATGTGTCAGGGGTAACAAAGGCTTTTGTGAGTCATGTATGAAAACTGTCATGTTGATTGAAAGGAATGAGCAGGGGAACAAGGAAACGGTATGTCTTTGCTTTAAGTTTGAATTCCTTCATGCATTTGGTTTTGTTGGCTGCTGGTGCTGGTGCTAATATTATGGGCATTGCCAAATTTTTTAAGAGTCCAAATGTATAATCCATCTGATTCGAGAAAGAAAGAAAAATGAGTGTTAGATTTTAATATTGGCTGGTGTTAGTTTTATGTGTTTTAGGCTATGGAGTACAGATATGGAAACAGGTTGGAAACTGAAAGGAAAGTGCCACACTATATATAAAAAAAGCACGATTGCTAACTACAAGAAAGCAAGCATGATATAGTTGCAAATTTTGATCAAGACATTGAGTACTATTTGAAAAAAGAAATTTTTATTTAAAAGAGTGGTAGTAAAAAAATGGAATGTAATTTGCTGGAAACGGTTTCCTATCATAGATACAAGTTTCCAGCTTTTATCTTTTACAGATTTGACCCATTATGTTTTGTACTGGTTCCTGTGGGTTTTGGTTTTTAAAACGGAAACCAAAAGTGGAAACATTAGTTGATAGGAGATTCTGTGCATCATAGATTCTATCACATATAAAAATTATTTGATTGTTATTTTTAGGAATTTTTGAAAGTAGTGTTTTCTACCTTCTTTATATTTGCAAGTTAATCTCAAATGTTGAATTGTGATTTTGATGAACATTTACTGTTACAAGTTATTTCATTGGTTTCCTTTTCTAGGCATTAACTATGATTTTTTAGTGTGTCCTGATTTATCTCTTCATATCCATCTTCTTCCACTTAATACTAGTGCATGTTGCATCTGAAGACCTTCTATTTAACTCATTTTGTCCCTAAATTGCTGCATCATTTTTGTTTTGTGATCTGTTAATACTCCAAATCAATCATTTTCAAAAAAATTTTGAAGTTCTGCCTCTGCCATTCATTCCTTTTGTTCTCCAACATAATTTGATCTGTTTATTTTTCCCCAACTCGTTCCCATCTGTTTGCTGTCACCCGCTGTTTTTGATTTGATGCTATTGTCTCATTTTATTGGTTTTAATTTTGCTTTTGATTTGACACTGTGCAGGTTCAAGTAGATTTTGACGACAAAAGTAGCTTTGAGTATCTCTTCAAAGATTACTGGGTTGAATTGAAAGGGAAACTGTCTCTAACCTTGGATGAACTATCCCAGGCCAAAAATCCATGGAAAGGATCTGATGTATCTATTGGGAAGCGAGAATCTAAAGATGAACTATATGATATTCAGAATGATGGAGGTTCTGGATCAGATGATTCTCCTGGAAATCATGAGGTAAATTCCTCCAAAAGAAGAAGAGCCAAAAAACGGTTGAAGCCTCATCCGAAAGAGAGGAATTCAAAGATAAGAAAAAAATTAAATGGCGCTAAAGAGGCTTCAACAGATGAAAGTTTTGAGTGGGCATCAAAAGAGCTCTTGGAGTTTGTTATGCATATGAGGAATGGTGATAGATCTGTTTGTTCTCAGTTTGATGTGCAAGCACTTCTTCTAGAGTATATAAAAAGAAACAAACTTCGTGATCCCCGTCGTAAAAGTCAAATTATTTGTGATTCAAGACTTGAAAAGTTATTTGGGAAGTCACGTGTTGGGCATTTTGAAATGTTAAAACTTCTGGAGTCTCACTTTCTTCTGAAAGAGGATTCTCAAGCTGATGATCTGCAGGATAATGTTGTTGATACTGAAGCTAATCAATCAGACGTCGATGGCTCTGATGGTCTTGTGAAGAGTAAGGATAGGAGACGTAAGTCACGCAAGAAGAATGGTGGACGAGGACTTCAATCTAATCTTGATGATTACGCAGCGATTGACACAAACAACATCAATCTCATTTATTTACGCAGGAGTTTGGTGGAGAATCTCTTAGATGATACTGAAACATTTCATGATAAAGTTGTTGGTGCTTTTGTGAGAATACGGATATCTGGCAGTGCTCAAACTCAAAAGCAAGATTTATATAGGCTTGTCCAAGTTGTTGGTAAATATTTGTTTAATGACTATCTTCTCCATATATTTTTGGCTTGAAGCTGCATGAAAATAAATCTTGTTACATGTAAGGTCGTGAAGTTCTTATTTTTTTCATTGTACCGTGTTCAGGTACAAGCAAAGCTGCTGAACCTTATAAAGTCGGCAAAAGGACAACTGAATTCCTGCTGGAAATATTGAATTTGAATAAGACAGAGATTGTATCAATTGATATAATCTCAAACCAAGATTTCACTGAGGTGATAAATGACAATCTTTTCCCTTTTCTTATCTATTGTTACTTTGGATGCACTTGTTAGCATTCAGAAGCTAGGTTGGTAAAATCTTTCATGAGTTCGTTTTGTTGATTTAATCCCAAGCTGTCTTTTCAAGCTAGTTATAGCAGCAAAGCCAGTAGGTGCTCCTTCATTTTGTCTTTTGAACTCGTGCATACAAGCTAGGGGGCCAATTACATAAACATAATGATAAATTCATATTTCAACTTGGTTTTGATTTATATTTCATATAAGCATAAAGCAATTAGGTATCTTGAACATTTTATTTGATGGAAACTACTGGGAAATAGCCTTAAAAGTGCTTGCAGAATTATAATCAAGGTTAGATATGTAAACAAAAGACACATGTTGCAAATCTTGAAAAGCTCTTGGTCACCTTATTTATGGCTGATGTCAGATAAAAGGGACTCGTGCTTTCTTTTGGCTTGTTTAACAATAAATGTCATAGCTGGTTTTAATAACCAAGGGGGCTCCTATATATTTGTTTGCTTCAGTTTAATTTCTAGGCAAATAGGATATTTTAGCGGTGGTACATGACTGCAGAAAATTTATTTTTTAGTGGAAACATCTGATTTTTGTGGTTCAAGCCATGACATTCTTAGTCATTTCCTTCTATAAAAATTTGGCACTTGCAGGGGATTACTAATTCAACCATATTATATTGCAATAAATTTGTATTCATTGTCATTATTTTAAAAGAAATTTTCTGATTTGAGATTCCTCGTCGATCTACCATATTTTCATTTTAGATTGTGGTTGGCAAACTCTTTTACATAGTTTCTTTTTAATGAACGACTTTTGCAATCGGCTTTAATTTACAAGTTCTTCAGTTTACGCGATGTCAGTTTTTCTCACTATATGTTAAACGTTGTAAAACTTTTTTGAAATTTTCTTTTTATATTATGATTAGCATCAATATGTTTATATTGTAAATGTTTTTCCTAAATGCCAAGACCTTGACATGATATTCAGTTTTGATATATGAATAGTTTCTACTTGCTACCAAAGGATTGTTTGGGGAAATTGTAGGAAATGCTTTACATTTGTTCTACTATATCTAAAAGGCTATTTTAGAAAGCTTCATGCTCTTTTTCCAGATGTCTTGTAATATTTCATTTTTGATATATTCCAATGTCTAGATAATTTTTTCTTCGATTAAGGTTTTTCTTTCCATGTTTTCTTAGGATGAATGCAAGCGGCTACGGCAGAGTATAAAATGTGGACTTATTAACCGGTTGACAGTGGTATAATAACTAAATGTATAATATTTGTTTTAGCTTATATATTTTTCTCTCCTGAAACTGCAGCTTGTTGCTTGTAGGGTGACATTCAGGAAAAAGCCATAGCACTGCAGGCTGTCAGAGTTGAAGATGTAAGTTTTGTGAAATTTGTTATGTGACTTTTCCATATGCTTTATTTATTCTTGGTAGTTGGTACATTAATGATTTTGAATTATTTTTCCTGACAAAAGCATTCCATAAGCATTCTTCCTAGTATTGCTCCTGTGTATGTGATGGAGCAATTCAGGGCATAATAGGAATGAATAGGCACGTGGTTAATTCTTTTGGTAATAATGTGTTCCTAGTAGACCTGTTCGTCGGCCGGGCCGGGCCGGGCCGGGCTTGGCGGGCTTTTTACAAAAAACGTTAACCCAAGCCCGTACTTTAGAACTTCGGGCTCGGGCCGGGCTAACAAGGTCATTCCCAAGCCCGGCCCAAGCCCATGAATATTTTATTTGTTATTAATTTTTTTATT
>CATIWQ010495031.1:0-18898 GCA_949673415.1 Euphorbia schlechtendalii
CTCATTAAAGAGTGGATAATTTGCTTTGTTTTCTACTTATACTTTCTATTTCGAAGTTTATGATATGCCTATGTGTCATAACGAGTATTTCATCTACGTCATTTATTTTAATCAAGTTATATGCTTTCGAGTTGACTTTAAGAGTGATTTCAGGGTTAACAAGATTGTGTATAATCACTGGATTTGTGACTATAACACTTTTTAGTGAGCCAGCATTTTTGGAGTATTAACTTGCTAAATATGGCTATGTGAGAGTGACCTGTACTAAGCATAATATTATCATTATCTAGGTTCTTATAAGTGTCATAATTTGTTTACCCTAGATTTAGAAAAGTCATTTCATGCGTTGCTCTATGGTGAATTGATGAATATTTGGGCGTCTAGAACCGAGTTTGTTGAAGTTATCTAGTGTTTAAAACAACTTTGATTACTTTGAATGTTTTTCTCTGCTATACTTGTTCTTAAGGGATATCTATACATTTTCTCTAATTTGTTCATGCATCTGTCTATTCATCAGTCTATCATTCAACCCACCAATTTATCTTATTTCTTTTGTTCTGTAACTCTAGTTAGTCTTTAGAATCGAATTTCTTCCCTGTGGGATCGCTATCTTTTAAAACTACATCGTAACTGTATGCTTGCTGTTATCATCATTTTTCTATTTGATAACCAGTACTGACAACACATGTTCATATTTAGAACTTTTACTTGATCGGTAGAAAATTGGTGAACAAGGTTTTTGGCACCGTTACCGAGGATAAGCCTTTTGGAATGAGTATAGCCAAAATCTTGCGAATAGACCCAAATTATAGCAATTCCTACACAAGGTAACCAGTATCTCAGGTTTGAGGAAACTTGTACTGCTACTCCAACAAGACATGACATAAACACATGGATATAGTTACTTTCGAGTGTCTGTCTTATAGCCATTTCCAATGTATTACCCAAATACATTCATGTGTTAACTTAAGTACCACCTTCAACTCGTGAGATAGGCTGCTTAGGTCTAATTCAAAGAGTAAGCCTACACATGATAGTCTTTCTGCTTCATTGATATCTAATCTTAGTGAAACTATGACTAGGGATATTTAGACTATTCATAGTAACACGTGTCTGTAGTTCTCACACCACATATCTCCCACTATGTCCTTGCACTTTAACACTATGAATTAGTCACGGACTTTTCTTTATCAATGCACATATATATATATATATATATATATATATATATATATATATATATATATATATTAAAGTACATATATGTTACTAGCAAGATACATAATTTATACAACATTGATAAACAATAAAGATGTCTTTATTATTGATAACAATAATCTGTAAACTGTTTGTACATTATAACTAATAAAAATATATCACCCTAATTACCTCTAGGGTATACATCATGTCTAACAATCTCTAACTTGCACTAGAGCCAGTTGCCCATGTGCTTTATGCCATACTCGTTAACATGCTAGTCATGCTTAACCACAGTCAATAGCTTCGTTAGCCCATCTGCTAGATTCGGATTTGTAGGGATGTAATCTATGCTTATATCCTTTCTAGCTACTATATCAAGAATAAAATGGTATTTTCTACTGATGAGATCGTGGTTCCTTTGCCTAAGCAATAGCCCCATTGTTATGGCAATAGACCGCTATTAGATTTACAATGCTGGACATGACCCCGAGATCTCCAATAAATCCCATTAACCACACAGCTTTCTTAGCTGCTTCTTAAGTAGCTATATACTAAGATTTAGTGATTGAATTGGTAGTCGTATCTTGGTTAACACTTTTCCAAACAACTACCCCTCAGTTTAAAATAAACACATAACCTTACTAGGACTTATAATCATCTCTATCAAACTGAAAACTCACGTCAGTGTATCCCTTCATACAGAGATCACCTTCTCCATATACCAAAAACATATCCTTAGTCCTTCGTAAGTACTTAAGGATAGTTTTAACTGCAATCCAGTGCTTTACACCTAGACCAGATTGAAATCTGGTCATGACGCTCAACGCATGTGAGATGCCGAGGCGAGTGCATTCCATAGCATACATGATGGATCCTATCACTGAAGCAATGGTATTCCATTCATGCGTAGTCTCTCCTCTTGTGTTTTCGGACACTTAAATTTAGAAATGTTAATCCCATTAGACATTGGGAGATAACCCTTTCTTGACTGCTCAAGGTTAAATCTAGACAAACCTAGTCTATGTATGTACTTTGAGAAAGACCTAGTAGCATCTGGATCTATCACGGTAGATCTTTATACCTAGTATAAAATCTGATTCTCCGAGGTCTTTCATGGAGAATTTCTTTGACAACCATGACTTTAGTGTTTGAAGATAAGGAATATTATTTCTTATCAGTAATATTTCATCTAGTAAATCGAAAATGATTGCACTCCCACTATCCTTTTTATATACACAGGGCTTATTAGCATTTAATGCAAAACCAATTTCTCGAATTATCTTATCAAACCTAATATTTAAACTTCGTGATGCTTGCTTAAGTCCATAAATGGACCTTTGTAAATTGCATACCGTCAAGCCATCTTGGGATGTAAACCTTCGGCTTGTATTATGTATACATCCCTATCCAAGGTCACATTAAGGAATGTTGTTTTCACATCCATCTACCAGATCTCATAATTGTTATGAGTAACAATGGCAAGGAGTATTTTCATAAACTTTAACATGGCTACTGGTGAAAAGGTTTCATCATAGTCAATACCTTCTTTTTTACTATAACCTTCTTGAAAAGGTTTTATCATAGTCAATAGCTTCAATCAAGTTCCAAACTTAATTTTTTTACATGGAGTCCATCTCTTACATCATGGTTGTAAACCATTTTGTCAAACTCTAAGCCTTTCATTGCCTCCTTGTAAGTCTTGGGCAAATCATCTTCAATAAGGAAGATATGTTTATCATCAGTGATCAAATAATCGCATCGCTCAGGAGGGATTGGAGTCCGACCTGACCTACATAATGTCGATGCTATAATAGGTTGTTCCATGCCTACACTTTCTTGTGTAATAGGTGTAGGAACAATCCGTTGATTGTCTATCTGATCTTCTTAAGTGCCTAACCCAAGATTGCACCCTAGTTTTTGCAAGTATATTCACCTTCTTGAGGAATTGAGATTTTCTAGAAACAATTACCTTTTATCCCTTGGGATCGTAAAAGGTATAACCCATAGTATCCTTAGGGTAACCTATAAATAGACACCTATCAAACTTAGCACCCAGCTTATCTGAACTTGTCCTCTTTACATATGCAAGACATCCCTAAACTTTCAGGTGAGAAAGAGCTGGTTACTTACCATACCACATTTTGTATGGTGTTTGATCAACTTATTTCAAGGGTACTCTGTTTAGAATATAAACTACACTCTCAAGTGCATAACCCCAAAAAAAGTTGCTAAATTCTACTTGGCTCATCATGGATTAAATCATATCAAGTAGGGTTTGATTTCTCCTTTTCGACACTCCATTGTGTTGGGGTTTATAAGGAGGTTTCCACTGGGACAAATACAATTATCCCTTAGATATTCCTTAAACTCTTTGCTTAATTATTCATCGCCTTGATAAGATCGAAGGGTTTTGATACTTTTCCCAACCTGTTGCTCTACTTCGATTCTGAACTCTTTAAATTTCTCAAAACTTTCTATCATGTGCCTCATTAGGTACAAATAAACATATCATGAGTAATCATCCATGAAAGTTATGAAGTAGACAAAACCCTCCCGTGTTTTAATGTAGAACCCAAGTTAATAGTACTTCATAGTATTGAGTAGTTTTGGAAATAACAAACTTTTTAAGATAGTGAAATTAATTGAGTACTAAGTAGACTCTTAATTAACAAAGCAGACTTGAGTTTATTCAAGGGAGCATAATTCAGTTTTGTTGGATAATTAATTAAGTTATGAATTAGAGTAGGAAAAACTAAGTTTGTGCTAAGTACTACATAATTTAAGATTATTTCACTCAGCTCATGCTGAGTTCTACTTTTATTTTATTAAAAGCATGTTTTGTTTGACATGTAGAGACTTAATGACACATGTGCTACAAACTTGTCTGTGAAGGAAAGGAATATTCTTTAGTTACTTTTCAGGAGAAAAGGCACTGAAATTAACAAAGATTCTTGTGGTCCTCACAATGCCAAGAGTGTTAGTACGGTTGTCAGTGATTCCTCGCTACAGTCCAAGTTAAAAGAATTTTTGTTATGCGTCGTGTCTCAAGTGTTTCCCTGCGAATCTGCCAATGTTAGCAAGGTCATCCAATGGGAAGACTCCACGTTGCATTCTAGCGTGCCTCTCTCAAAACTAGATTGCTTGAAGATAAAAAAGAATTATTCAAAGGAATTTTATCATGCCACAACATTTAAATTCTATCTCCAAATGTCCTAGAATCTATCTCCAACGGGAAGATTTGAAAGAGTAGAAGAGTTGAGAAATTGAATATCAGTGATATCGTAAAGTTTGCAATGGCTACTTCTCAAAGTTTTAAAGTATAAATAGAAGACTGAAGTAGACATTCAAACTTGGTGAATCACTTCGAATTTCTTATGAGCTAAAACGCTATGCAAATTACTCTAGCTTCCAAAGAAATTCCACCGCAAGCAATCAGCAAACATCAAAGTCTTATCTATTTGTAATAGAGAGATTTTACTTAGACTAACATTGTAAGGATTCAATGTTTCTATAAGTTGAATTCAGTTCGCATTCTTATATTAATCTGAGTGCCAGTTTGGGAGGGGTACCTAAATTGAGTTGAGCGGTAGTTAGAAAGGGGGGTACTTTCTGTAATTGTTTCTAGCATCTGTAAAGACTTCTCTACCTATTGAAGGAATGACTCACTAGTGGATTAAAGCTCACATATGATATTCGGTGACTGGAGGTAGGCTAGGGGCCGAACCAAGATAAATCTTAGGTGTTGACGTTCTAACTTTAAGCATTAAGCTTGATTAGTGATCAGCTCATTCATCTATCTCTCTCATTCATTATACTGCTTGATATCCAATCTATGCTTAGTAAGTCTTACTCAGCTAAAAATTGAAGATAAACTACGCCAGCAAAGCTGAGCAGTTTATACATTTTTATATTGCACTCAGCACGCATACTTAGCACACATATAAAAACTGAACTTGGTGATTAAACTTTAAAAATCTAAAAGTAACCAAGATTAAGCTTTCACCCCCCTCTGTTGTTGTTAAGATCCCATTTACGGACCAACACTTCAGACTCATTAGACCACTACATCGAAAAATATTATTTCCAAAGTACTTGTGGCATGTTGACCCTTTCCTTTGAATGGTTTCTTAGTCATCTTAGTCTTTAAACAAGTTCACACGCCCAAAAGGATTTCCATTCCATTGGGCCCAAGTTACCACATTTGTATAACTTAATTGAGCGAGTTTTATTTATATGGCCTAGACTATAATGCCATAAGTATGAGGATTTCTCATTATCTAACCTTAATTTCTTAACAATATTCATATTTAGAACTTCAGTTTTAGTATCTATAACATAAATGCCATCAACACGTATTCCACAAGCATAAAGAACATTATTGTGTCGAATTTTACAATTATTATTAGCAAAGAAAATCTCAAATCCATTTGTTGCTAAACGCATAACAGAAATAATATTCTTTATGACAATGGGAATATAATAGCAATTGTTCAAAACTAAAACTAGGCCACCATGCAAATGAAGGCTATATGTCCCTATTGCTATTGTAGCAACCCGCGCTCCATTTCCTACTCTTAGGTCCATTTCCCTCTTTGCAAGCCTCTTACTATTCTGCAACCCCTCCACAGAAGTACAAATATGAATGCCAGAACCAGTATCCAATACCCATGTAGACTCATAAAGAACTATAGAGAAACTATCTATAATGAACACACTTGAAGTAGATGCCTCACTTTGTTTTTTCTTCACTTGTTCATAAATCTAAGATTTTAACTCGCATTTCATTTTGGTATTTTCCATGAGTTTTCTTTTGACCTTGAAAGCCTTTGAATTTCTAATCTTTTGATCCTTAGCAATAAGTTGATTTTCAAGTTTATTTCTAAACTAAATATCAGAATGTTCCAACAAGTCTACCATCTTGGAAAAATTACAATAATTCACGATGCTCTATAGAAATCTATTTTAAAACCATCATACCTTTTTGGTAGACATTCAATACAATCTATTACAAGGCCTCTTGGTTATAAGTAACTCCCAATTTCCTTAACTATTCAGATTTATCATAAATAGTCATGGCAAACTCAACTGCTGAGGTGTCAACCCCTGGACTTGCAGATAACATGAATTTCTCAGGTTCATCCAACATTAAAAGCTGCATAATTATAGACTCCAAGTCCATATCTATGCATAGATTGTTGTACCTTGGAAGCATAGTGTTGACCATGAAATTCTTTATGAAATCACATTCCTTTTTATGCTTCGCGTACTCACCTATTTGATAAATGAAAGCATCTTCTCTAGGGAGTTCAGGATATGGATTACTAGTACATAATCCAGACTAAGGCTTTTCAAGAACTTTGTCACATTGTCAAACTTTTCATGAAAATTGTCTCCTTTATAAACTTTGTTGTCAAATGGCGGTTGATCTGTGTTAGTATTCATATTTTACCTAGTTATAAGATAGAAATTGTTCAGATATTGGTATATGTACATGCATTTAATATAAGGTCTTTAATTAAATACATAATTGCTACTATTTTTATCGACATTCAAATAGTCCCTTCTATTTAAATTCGGGAAATTTGGTCCCATCAATTTTCCTTAATAGGTAGCATCCATAGCCATTCATCATGACCCCCGCTATAGTAGGTCAAGCCATAACAAGACAACCATGGTTGAAACCCATCCATTTGCATCCATGCAATTGCTAGTCCATTTGAGTTCTCTTTCTCAAGACGTGCGTACTTACTTGTAGGACTCCTCAAACATGTCTCCAATCTTGCATTACCTCCACTGACATGGACAACTAACCCATTTTAGTTACGGCATTAACCCCATATAGTCTTATGACCAAACATATATTAAGGGAAAGCATGTTTTACATGTCCATACATCCGTTAATAAGGTTTATATCACGACTTATAAAGCGAAGATAATTTACGACATTAATATTGTTGTAGGGATTTTATTGGTGCAGCTGGTCAGTCTAACTCTTATACGATGGATATGATTATGATAATAATAATTTCAGGCTATTGTGAATTATTAATCTAAGGAAACATGCTCAAGACTGGAACATCATAATCATCCCATTATGCTAAGACTCCACATAGCATGCAAAATAAACAAGGTCTATGTTTATGTTTTTGCACCTATTTCTATAAGTTTTAATTTAACAACTTAAACCACAGCTCTAAAACATATGCGGAATACAATTCCCATACTAGAAATAAATTAAATCTTAAAAGTCTTTTGGGTACTATTGAATCTAATACCGATGGAGACTTCTAGGTAGGAGAGGCCCCCTTAAAGTGAATGAGCAACTAAGTCCAATCCTTGTAAAAATAATAACAAGCATTTTGATTCATTATATCATAGACAATTATGATTTACAAATTTCATTCTTTTAATCGATTGAACTACTGGACGATCCTCAATTTAAAGCAGTTATACGTGTGGTAAAACATTGTTAATTTATATGATAATCACCTAAACTAAGATTGACCAAAATCTTAATCTAGTTATCGCATCATTTTCTATAACAGGAATTGAAACCTAAGTCATGTATAGCATACTTTAATCAATTCATAGAAAATATCATTTAAACATATTATCATCAATCATGCATATCATAAGGCAGGCTCTAATACCATTGTCTATTAATTAAGACAATAATTGAACATGCAAACTTGCAAGGTAGAATTTCAAAACTTTAAATTAACCCTAAAGAATCTCCTAAGTATACCATGATTGATATAATAAAAGTTGAAATGTTCCATAGATGCTCATAGGTTTATAAAACATAATACAAGAAACCTAGCACCTAAGTTTAGAGCATTACCAGTTGATGCGTGCCTTCCCTTCGGTGTAACTCTCCCTCAGAACAATTTGATAGCGCTCTAATAGCACTAGCCTCAAAACTAGGACAACCTCTATGATTGATCCACACGGATCGTCATCGACCAAACCTCTCGTTGAGGAAAAACTTATTGGTAGATAGTAGCTACTAGACCACTCGAAGACAATCCCGAAAATATAACTAAGAAGGCTCTCTTCAAAATTGAATGAGCCTTTAAAAGAATTCTTGCAATGTCAAAAAAACTCTTGGAAGATCTCACAAAAAAACTTACGAAGAAAATATGTCAAAACTTAGAAGGAAGGCTGAGCTGAAGTGAGAAACAAAGTAGTAGGAGGAGGGTATTTATAGGGAGAAACGGAACTGAAAGAAACCCTAATTACCAATGTGGGATGTGCAAAATCTCATCCCATAAGCAGATCACATGTGCGGAGCCCTAGGCTCCATGGGTTAACCTGTTTCGCACATCTCACTTATGCTGGTAGTGTGCAGCAGCGCAAGGTAAGCATTAATGGGCTTACCTTGCCTCTCAAACCCATGCTTACAAGGAGCTTGCTAGCTTGCTGCCAGATAGCATTCAATGGCCCAATGCCAGTGCATGCTAGTGGTCCATGAGCAAATTTAGCTCGCGGGGTAACTGTGTAGGCCCCACCCACGAACAACTCGTGTTTGCAGGGCTCACTCGCAAAGGGAAAAATCCCTTGCTCGCCCTTGTGCAATTTTTCACAAAACTCCTCTTTTTAAAACCTTTTTAATTATTTATTGATTTAACCAATTAAAAATTCATCCAATTTCCTTTTTAATTTTTGGTATAGACTTAGTCTATAAGTTCTTTACTTGGTCTGGTAAGGACCCAAATTTTTTACCTCATAGGATCCTGAAGTGTAGAGTAACTAGAGGTTAACCTAAACTTGGCTTCCTCTGCGGGAACCTTTACTCTTAACGTCATGTGCTTGTGACTTGATTCAGTTTTTCCATAGTAACCAATACAATACACTACTTCCATCAGATTAAGTACCATCCAGTTTATTGAGCTCGAATTAAGTGTTAACTCATGTAATAGTTGTAGATATCCGAGAATTAGACTTGTTCACGAAGAACACCACTCGCCATAATGTATAGAGATTAACGAGAAACCCATTCTATCAATCTTATACTATGATTAGAGGTTTATGTGTGTGTTTTTTCAACATGAGACCTAAAGGTACAACTCCCACTATATCACTATATCAGAAGCGATGGATCCCATCTTGATTATTCGGGTTACGAATGAGTGATCATCACTATACTCGTAATCACCCGTATCATCCTGATCGCCATGGTACGAATAAGTATGACCCTCAATATAGCTATTCCTACACAAGGTAACCACTATCTCAAGTTTAAGGATACTTGTACTGCTACTACAATAAGATATGACACAAACACATGGATATAGTTATTTCTAAGTGTCTGTCTTATAGAGGACTCTAGTGTATTGCTTGAATACATTCATGTGTTAACTCATGGTACCACCTTCAGCTCGTGAGATCGGCTACTTGGATATAATCTAAGAAGTAAGCCTACACATGCTAGTCTGTCTATTCCATTGATGTCCAGTCTCAATGAAACTATGACTAGGGATATTTAGACTATCCATAGTAACACACACATATGTGCAGTTCTCACACCATATAGCTCCCACTATGTCCCTGCACTTTTACACTATGAAGTAGTCATTGACTTTGTCAAATCAATTTGCATATACATATTTAATACTTTATATATATATGATACCAACGAGATACATAAATAAATTAAAAGCATTGATAAGCAACAAAGATGCCTTAATTATTATTAATAATAATTCGAAACCATTTGTACATTATAGCTAATAAAAATATATCACCTTAATTATTTCTAGTGCATACATCATGTCTAACAATCTACCATTTGTACTAGAGCCAATTGCCCATGTGCCTCATGTCATACTCATTAACATGCTGGTTATGTTTAATCTGAGTCAATGGCTTAGTTAGCCAATCAACTAGATTTTGATCCATCAAGATGTGTTCTAAATCTATATCTTTCCTGGCTACTATCTCTTGAATGAGATGGTACTTTCTAAGTACATGTCCGTTTCCCTTGCAAGATCGTGGTTCCTTTGCCTGAGCAATAGCTCCATTGTTATCACAATAGACCATTATCGGATTTATAATGCTAGGTACCCCACCGAGATCACCAATAAATCTCTTAAGCCAGACAACTTGGTTAGCCGCTTCTGAAGTAGTTATATACTAAGATTCTATGGTTGAATCGGTAGTCCTATTTGTTTGAAAATTTTTCAAACAATCACCCCTTCATTTAACATAAACACATATCTTGACTAGGACTTGTAATCATCCCTGTCAGACTACAAACTCACGTCTATGCATCTCTTCAAAATGAGATCATCTTCTCCATATACTAAAAACATATCCTAGTCCTGCGTAAGTACTTAAGGATAGTTTTAACAACCATCCAGTTCTTCTCATTTGGATCAGATTAAAATCTACTCATAACTCTCAACACATGTGAGACATCAGGCTGAGTGCTTACCATAACATACAATATGGAAACTATCAATGAGGTATAGGGTATTCCATTAATGCGCAGTCTCTCTTCATTTGTTCTCAGATACTCAAATTTAGAATGGTTAATCCCGTTAGACATTGAGAAATAAACCCTTTCTTGACTGGTTAAGCTTAAATCAAGCCAAAACCTTTTCTATGTATGTACTTTGCAAAAGACCTATCAGCCTTCTAGATCTATCTTGGTAGATCTTTATACCAAGTATAAAAGCTGTTTCTTGAAGGTCTTTCATGGAGAACTTGTTTGACAACCATGAGTTAACTATTTGAAGAAAAGGAATATTGTTTCCTATCACTAATATGTCATCGACATATAATAAAAGGAAAACAATCACACTCCCACTAGCCTTCTTATATACACAGGGCTCATTAGCTTTTGACACAAAATCAATTTCACAAATTGTCTTGTGAAACCTAATATTCCAACTCCTTGATGATTGCTTAAGTCCATAAATGGACTTCTTTCAACTTTCATACCTTCGAGCCATCCTTGGATGTAAAACCCTCGGGTTGTGCCATATACACATCCCTGTTCAAATTCCAACTAAGGAATGTTATTTTCACATCCATCTGCCAAATCTCATAATTGTAATGAGCGGTGATGGCAAGGAGTATCCTGATAGACTTTAGCATGGCCACTAGTGAAAAGGTTTTATCATAATCAATGCCTTCTTTATGAATGTACCTGTGAGCACGGGATTTTGTACTAGCTCGTGGGTTCAATGATGATGGCTTTTCAGGATTATTCTATTACACACACACACACACACACTTATATATATATATGTGTGTGTGTGTGTGTAATAGAATATATAATATTTTAAAATAAAAAAATTGAAAAAAAAATATTTAGCGTGGACCAAAGAAATCCCAAAGGGGATTTCTTTGGCCACCTTAACTGGGATTGAATTTCTAACAGCTTGTTGGAAATTACAACATCTCGCTGGAATCTCCAGCGAGGCTCACTGGGGAGTTCAGCGAGGTCGCTGAACTATCCAACGAGCCAGGCTTATTGTCGTCCCAAATTTCTATAAATTCTAGACTTTTTAGGATTGAAGGGGGCTCGGATTTTCAGAGAAAAATCAGATTTTCAAAGGAAAAAAAACTTCAAAATATTTTTTTTAAACTTTCATAAATAATTTGGATCTAAAACACATGTGGATTCCAAAACTCTTCATTTTCAAATAAAATTTCTTTCTCTATTTCTTCTTTAAATCCTTAGATTTTCCCACATCTAAAACAAATTTAGAACCCGAGTCTGATTATCTTTAAGGATAAATAAACAAATATTTTTCCACATAACCATAATTAAATCAAAATGAAGGAGGAACGCTCCTGGGGATCGAACGGATATGCCGAAGTGGATTCACACCAAAAGGGTAAGCCTTTGAGTTCCTAGAACTGCGGATTCCATGCTCATCGTCTACTTTATCTTTTTCTTATCTTATTTGTGGACCTAGAATTTTATTATTATTGTAAATGTTGTAATTTTCTTCTTTTCATTTGTAATTTCTTTATTAGTGAAAATTCATATTAGAATACCCCCATGAAGGGAATACAAATTATTCCCAGATAACAGGCCCCACATTTTGCCATGCGTTCATTTTCACTAATAAAAATTGACCAACGTATGTGTAAATAATAATGAACCATTTATTTAAAATAACTTTAAATCGTCGATGTTTTAATTAGGCCACATGGGCCTTCTCAAAATCAAATCGAACATACGTGCAAATGTTGTACTATACAATGTGCTAACCCTTGTGATGTAGGTTAGATATATACCTAGGAATTTATTTTTTCCTTTGGGGTATTGTAAACATTTTTGAGAAAACATAATTAATAGATTAGGCAAGCGGTTGCATCCCCCAAGTTTTGTGATTTATTAATTTACTTTCCCGCATTTATTTATCACTATATGCATGGATTTGTTATTTTCCAAATGCACGTTAAATCATGCACAATAACTCGAAAATGATGTAAGTGCGAATATACACAATTAAGAAATACTGTTATCTATAGATGTAATATAATGTGATCACATAAGAAATAAGCAACTTATCCCGGACCTGAATCTCTATGTCTTAGTTGGCCGTCCCTTGGACATTAAGCCTCACAGGACTCTAATTGTTGGAAAGAGCTAATTCAGGTGGCGACTCCACACTAAGAGATGGCAAATTCGGGTTTGACCAATCTAAAATGTTTTCGCTTTCTCTACCAAAACTTTTCTTGGGTCCCCGACCCGGTGCACTCACTTAAACACCCCGGTGGACCACGCCTATCATTTCACGCTCTTTCAGCTCACCGCTCCGTGTCATCCGCTCAGAGTGGTGACTCTGCTGGGGATTTTTTCTAAAAACTTGTTATTTACAAAGATTTTAGATTTTGGATAAGTTCCAAAAATTATTGATCACATTATTCCATTTTCACTTAATCATGACATATTCATAATTTCGCATTTTAATAGAAGGGATTAGCCCGTAAGTCTAAGGTACCCCTATTATCCCAAAGCTTACTCTTGTACTAATCTGCCTCCCTGAAAAAATATAGTACTTGAGCGGGTGGAGCACTTGTTGCCATATCGCATGTACCTCCCTCCTTAGAGGCTTGGAGTGTATTTTAGCGTAACAAGAACCTTCTACATCAACAACCCATTTACAAACCTCATGTAAATGAACCATATGCATTTTCCCTAGGGTGTTACCAACAAACGACCATGCCTTATTTTTTTCTTGCAGGTGCTCTCTTTAGTATCCTCATGGTACTAAGATGAACCAAACTTAGGATACAGACTAGCCAAAAACCCTACACGCGGGAGTTATATGGTTGAAATTTTGGACATTGCATGATATGTGCTACGTACTTCTTGTTGTATAAATGTCATGCTAACCACGAATCTTTGTGCATACACTTAAGCGCACACACTTATAATGTTAAGATGATGTAACATAACTTCTTCTCATCAGATGCACTTAGGATTAGATGACACTCAAGGTCGTGTCATCCTAGGATAACTTGAAACCACTTGGAATCATGAACCATCACTTACCCCTTTTTAGCTAGATGTCCACTTGACATTCGGCTATTAGCCCGTACAAGGCAAACATACCTTTCTTTTACTTTGTTATATGTCCACTTGACATCTGACACTCATCCCACAAGGGGTAATAATATATCCCACATGTTACCTATGAGATTTCCACTCGACATCCAACTCACAGCCCTTCCGGGGAAATTATACACACCAAAAGCCCAAACAGGGCAAATACCTACCCAAACTATTTCCCACATTAAACGATATCCAAGTTGATGTCCTAACCAAAGCCCACATGGGGCGAACTTACCTCAAAAGTCCTACCTTACCAAAGCTTCAAGGGTATACGCTTCATACCCGAATCATTTTCCCACACGAGGAAACAATTCACGTATCACCACATACCCTCAAATAGTGATGACCACACAGGTATCCGAAACTCTGCCCTAATTTGGTAAAATAACCAAATCATTCATTAGATAGCTACATAAGGTAGTTGTTTTCGTTTCGTTAGGGTACACCACACTACTTACCTGAAATAATTTTGACCTCCTCATTCCATGAAACCTAATCATAGTACGAAATATCAAACTATTGATCTATTACCACATGGTAATTCAATTACTTCATATACACCATTCATGTTACAATATCACCCAAACATTGTACAGATCTCAAATCCAACCCCAGGTGTTGGATTTGTAACTTGCACTTATTTTTACATACGACTAACCTGTTTGTTTCAAATGGATTGACATACATGTTTTTTCACATCATGGGATGCTAACCCCTTGTGAATGTAGCCATAACATTAAAAATCTCATGCATTTCCCGCATCACGAATCATATCACGGATCTTACATGCATAGTCTGATCTTCTACTTGTGTATCTTAGCTTGGAAAAGGCCTGGTCATCACTTGGTTCGTGTTTCTCCGATCGTGGCAAGTTTGGAGGGGGATTCTGTACACTGACTCAAGCGAGGACTAGGGTTCTGATTCAGATTTAGTTCAACATACATTGGTTATGGCTAATCCACAAGAAGAAGGTGTGGGGGAAGATCACCCTATCCTCACGAGACAAAACTCGTAGCAGGCAAATCAATCGTTGCTGAGCGCTGAGATCCCAGCTGCCTTGATTGCCTTTGCCAACACCGAATAGCTAGCATCGCTCATTCGCCAGCATGTCGAGAGAGCTCTGAATGTGGTGTCCAACCTAGAGGTCACCCTTAACAATGGCGGTCCAATTAGCTGGCTTGAAATAGGGGGACCTTCCACCTCTCACATGGTGCCCCCAACTTCTACTGCCTTTTATCAGTTTGGGGCAGGACAAAGTCAGCTAAACCAAAACCAGGCTCAGATTGGGTATCCAGGATATAATTTTTCCAATCCTTCTAAATTCTTCCCAGGATAAATGGGGTGTGAGCACGGGATTTTGTACCAGCTCGCGCGTTTGATGATGATGGCTTTTTCGGGATATTTATCCTCGAATCACATGATATTCGACAGTTCGATGATCGTCAAATGGGAGTTCTCCTCGTTAAAAAAATAATGTTTGGGTCCCTAAAGAAATATTTAAAGGTTTATAATTTTTTTTAGGGTCCTAAATAATTTAATTGGGTCATTTGAAAATATAGGTATATATAAACTTGTATATATATAAATAAATAAATAAATATATATATATATATATATATATATATATATATATAATATTTTAAAATAAAATTAAATAAAGTTAAAAGAAAAAAAAGAAAAAAAATATAATTACCGTTGGCCCAAAGAATTCCTAAATAGGAATTCTTTGGGCCACCCACCCTCGCTGAAGAGTTAGCCCTTGCCAAACCCTTCAGCGAGGGGAATGGGGGGTGGGGGCGGCTCGCCGAACTCTTCGGCGAGCCCGGTTTAATCCTATCCCTAATTTTTATAAATTCGAGACATTTTTGGATTGAAGGAGTCTCGAAAACTTAGGCAAAAAAATTAGATTTTCAGATAAAAAGACAACGAGGAAAACACCAAAAATATTTTCATTAATTTCTTTTCAATAATTTAGATCCAAAACACATTTGGATCACAAATCTTGATTATTTTCAAATCATTATTCTTCCTATATTTCTCAAAAATCCTCAGATATTCTAATGGGTCAAACAAATTTAGAACCCGAGTCTGATTATCTTTCGGATAAATATTTTCTTCAAATATATTCGGATCCATAAGATGTTTGGATTCCAAATTTTAATTGTTTTCAAATCTTTTTTTCCATCTTTTTCTCTTCAAATATCCTTAGATATTCTCGGGTCTAAAATAAATTTAGAACCCGAGTCTGATTATCATTTGGATAAATAAACACTTATTTTTCCGCATTAAACTATAATTAAATCAAAATGAACGAAGAACACTCCCGAGGATTGAACGGATATGTAGAAGTGGATTCATACCGCAAGAGTAAGCCTCTGAGTTCCTAGAACTGCGAATTCCAAGCTCATCATCTATTTCATCTTTTTCTTTTATTTTATTTGTGAAGCTAGGAATTATTTTATTTATTTTTGTAAATATTGTAATAATTCTCTTCATCTCAATCTTCTATTTTATTTCTTTTTAATTTTTTTGTTAGAATACCCCAACGAAGGGAATTAAAATTATTCCCGGATAACAGACCTCACTTTATGTCATGTGATCATTTTCACTAATAAAATTGATTAGCATATGTGTAAATAAAAATGAACTATTTTTATTTAAAATAACAACTTTAAACTGTCGATGTTTTAATCAGGCCGCATGGGCCTCGCTAAAATCAAATCAAACATATGTGATATCCCCTGTGCTAACCTTTATGGATGCTGGTTAGATGTATGTTTAGGATTTTATTTTTCCTTCAGGTATTGCATATATTTTTGAGGAAATGTAATAGGGTAGCGGGCGGTTGCATCCCCCGATTTTTGAAAGCCATGTAATTTTTATTTTTCGCATTTATTTTCTGCATTTACTTTCTGCTTTGTGGATGGTTTATTATTCTGCTTTGTGGATGGTTTATTATATTGCAATACGTGAATCATGCATATAAAGTCTAAAAACGACCTAAGTGCGAATATGCATAACTAAGAAAATACGGTTTCTTGTAGATGTAATATAATGTGATCACTTAAGAAATAAGCAACTTATCCCGAACCTGAATCTTTGTGTCTTTGTGGGCCGTCCCCCGGACGTTAAGCCTCATAGGACTCTAATTCCTGGAAAGAGCTAATCCAGGTGGCGAATCCACACTAAGAGACGGCGGATTCGGGTTCGAACCAATCTAAAATGTTTTCGCTATCTCTTTTAACCTTTCGCTTGGTCCCCGATCCGGTGCACCTTTTTCAAACACCTTGGTGTACCACGCCTCTCATCTTCCGCGTGCTCTCGGCCCACCGCTCCGTGTCGTCCGCTCACAGTGGCGACTCTATTGGGGATTTTTCTAAAACTTGTTTTTTCAAAGGATTTAGATTTTGGATAAGTGCTGAAAATTATTGATCACATTTTTCCGTCTTCTCTTAATTATGACATATTCATAATAATGCATTGCAATAGAAAGGGTTAGCCTATAAGTCTAAGGTACCCCTAGTACCGCAAAGCTCTCTCTTGTACTAATTTGCCTCCCTAAGAAAAGATAGTACTTGAGCGGGTGGAGCACTTGTTGTCATATCGCATGTACCTCCCTCAACCCATTTAGGGAGAGGCTTAGAGTGTATTTTAGCACAACAAGGACCTTCTACATCAACAACCCATTTGTAAACCTCATGTAAATAAACCATAGGCATTTTCTGTAGGGTATTACCCAAACACACGATCATGCATTATATTTTTCTTGCAGGTACGCTCCTTAGTATCTTCATAATACTAAGATGAACCAAACCTAAGATAGAGACTAGCCAAGAACCCTACACACGGGAGTTGTATGTTGGAAGTTTGGATGTTTGGATGTTGCATGCTAAGTGCTACACACTTATTATTGTACAAATGTGAAACTAACCATGAATTATTGTGCAGACACTTGAACGCACACACTCGTGATATTAAATGTACATATCACTATATCAAACCAGTATCACATACAATTAGGCACAATTGACACTAAATATTGTGTCACCCTAGGACAACATAAAACCACTTAGGAACATCACTTACCCCTTTTCAACGAGATGTCCACTTGACATCCCGCCATTAGCCTGTACATGGCAAACATATCTTTCTTTTACTACGTGATGTCCACTTGACATCCAACACTTTACCTGCAAGGGGCAATAACCTTTCCACCTCATTACCCATGAGATGTCCACTCAACATCCAATTCACAGCCCGTTCGAGGTAATTATACACACCAAAAGCCCAAACGGGGTAAATACCTACCCAAAACCATTTTTCCCACATTAAAGGATATCCTAGTTGATGTCCTAACCTAAGCCCACACAAGGTAAACTTACTTTGAAAGTCTTACCTTACAAAATCTTCAAGGGTATACACCTCATACCTGAATCATTCACCCACACGAGGCAATAATTCATGTATCACCACATACCCTCAAATAGTGATTACCACATATGTATCTGAAAACTTCACCCTAATTGGGCGAAATAACCAAATCTTTCATTAGGTAGCTACATACGGTAGTTGTTTTCATTTCATTAGGGTATGCCACATCGCTTACCCAAAACAATTTTGACCTCCTCATTCCATGAGACCTAGTCATAGTACAAAACCTCAAACCATTGACCTATTACCACACAGGTAGCTTAGTCAACTCACTTACACCACTCATATTACGATGTCACACCAACATTGTACAAATCTCAAATCCAACCCCATTGTTGGATTTTCATTTCCACATGTTTTCATTTTACCTAACGACTAACCTGTTTGTTTATCATGGCATGCTAACACCTTGTGAATGCAGTCATAACATTAAAAATCTCATGCATTACCCGCATCATGAGTCATATCATGAATCTTACATGCACGGTCTAATATTCTGCTCATTTATCAAAGGGGCTTGGAAGAGGCCTACTTGCCGCTTGGTCCGCGTTTCCCAATTGTGGCCAATCTAGAGGGGGTTCCGTACACTGACTCAACTTAGGACTCGAGTTCAGACTCAGATTTAGTTCAACACACTGTTATGGCCAATCCATGAGAAGAAGGTGCAAGGGAAGATGAACCCATCCTTACAGG
>CATIWQ010495104.1:0-20919 GCA_949673415.1 Euphorbia schlechtendalii
CCGTCGGATAAGAAAGATAAACCATCATCAACTGTCAAACGAAAAGACACCTTTGAGGGAAAATGAAGCAATGAAAAGGTGCCTATCCATTGATGATAAGAATGAATTCTTGCATCCAATCACATTGAAGATGATGCAACCCTTCACCATTAGACACGACTCTTCGTTTGGATAAACACAACCTTTGCACTCTATAAATAGGGTTAAATCGAACCATTTTCGTGCAATGGTAGCAGTGTGAAGATGGTGAAATGTGTATGACATAGATAGAGAATGAAAGATATAGATTTCACTAAGTTCAAAGTGTTAGAGAGAAAAATGTATAAGTGATTAGATTCTTATTTCGATCACTAGATTTCTCCACATATTCGAGCGATTGTTATATGAGTATAATTGCAAAGCACTTATCAATAAAAGTTTCTGTTCTTCAACATTCATTTGATCTATATTCATAAGGAATAGGATCCTAATGGAGGTTCTATACTAGTTGAGACCGAATTCAAAGTAGACGCATGAATTGCGGGAATTGACGACTCCCATTAAAAGAGTGGATACAGTTTGATTAACTTTAGCTTTCACTTGCATACCTTACAACTTTACTTTGTTTTCTACTTATACTTTCTAATTCTAAGTTTATGATTTGTCTATGTGTCATAACGAGTATTTCGTCTTGCATCATTTCTGTTAATCAAGTTATATAATTTCACATTGACTTTAAGAGTGATTTTGGGTTAATGAGATTGTGCATAATCACTGGATCTGTGATTATAAAGGTATTTAGTGAGCCAACATATTTAGAGTGTTAACTTGCTAAATATGGCTATGTGAGAGCGTCATGCACTAAGCATAGTATTATTATTATCCAGGTTTTTATAAGTGTCATAATTCGTTTACCCTAGATTTAGGAAAGTCATTTCATGTGTTACTCTACGGTGAATTATAGGATATTTGGGTTTCTAGAACCGAGTTTGTTGAAGTTATCTAGTGCTTAAAACAACTTTGATTATTTTTCATATTTTACTCTACTATACTTGGTCTTAGGGAGTATCTATATACTTTGCATCTTCTCTAATCTATTGAAGCATCTGTCTATTCATCAGTTTACCATTCAAAACTTTCAAATCTTTATATTTTCTTTCATCCCGTAACTCTATTTGATATTTAGAACCGAATTTCTTCCCTGTGGGATTGATATCTTTTAAAACTACATCGCAACTATATACTTGTACTTATCATCATTTTTCTATTTGATAAGTGGTACTGACAACACCTGTTCATATTTAGAACTTTTATATTATCAGTAGAAAAGTGGCGAACTGGGGTGAATGCTTAATCTTGGTTACTTTTAGATTTTTAAAGTTTAATCACCATGTTCGGTTTTTATATGCTTGCTGAGTGAGATATGAAAATGAATAAACTGCTCAGCTTTGCTGTCATAGATTATCTTCAATCTTTAGTTGAGTAAGACTACTCAGCATAGATCGGATGATAAGCAAGTTAATGAATGAGAGAGAGATATGAATGAGCTGATCACTGATCAAGCTTAATGCTTAAAGTTTAGAACGTTAACACTTGAGATTTATCCTGGTTCTGCCCCTAGCCTACCTCTAGTCCTAGGATACTGCCTCCGAGCTTTAATCCGCATGTGAGTCGTTCCTTTAATATGTGGAGATGCCTTTACAATAGGTACACACAATTACAGAAAATACCCTCCTTTCTAACTACCGCTCAACTCAGTTTGGGTACCCTTCCCAAACTGACACTTAGATTAAATTAAGAATGTGAACTGAATTCAACTTATAGAAATGTTGAATCCTTAAAATGTTAATCTAAGTAATTTCTCTCTATTACAAATAGATATGACTTAGATGTTTGTTGATTGCTTGCTGTGGAATTGCTTTGGAAGCTAGAGTAAATTGTATAGCGTTTTGGCTCAAAAGAAATTCGCGGTGATTTACCAAGTTTGAACGTCTGCTCCAGTATTCTATTTATACTTTGAAGCTATGTGAAGTAGCCATTGTAAACTTTATGATATTACTGATATTCAATTTCTCATCTCTTCAAATCTTTTGAATCTTCCCATTGGAGACAGATTCCAAGATGTTTAGAGATACAATTTGAATGTTGAGGTGCAATAAGATTCAGTTGATAAAATCTTATTTGTCTTCATGCAACATGGTTCTAAGAGAGATGAGCTAGAATGCAACATGGAGTCTTCTCATTGGATGACCTTTCTGATGTTGATAGATTCGCGCGGAGACACTTGAGATGCGATGCATAACAGAAAATTCCTTTTACTTGGACTATAGTAAGGAATCTCTAACATCCATGCTGACACTTTTTGGCAATGTGAGGACCACAGGAATATTTGTTAATTTTAGTGCCTTTTCCCCTGAAAAGCAATTAAAGAATATTCCATTCCTTCATAGACAATGTTAGTAGCACATGTGCCATTAAGTCTCTACGTGTCAAACAAAACATGCTTTTAATTAAATAAAAGCAAGACTCAGCACAAGCTGAGTGAAGCATTCCTAAACTATGTAGTACTCAGCACAAACTCAGCTTTTCATACTCTAAGTCATAACTTAATTAATCATTATCAAAACTGAGTTAATCTCCCTTGAATAAACTCAACTAAGCTTTAATAATTAAGAGTCTACTTAGTACTCAATTAATTTCACTATCTTAAACAGTTTGCTATTTCAAAAAATTACTCAATATTGTGAAGTACTATTAACTTAGATTCTACAATAATGAATGAAATAGGATATAAAATCAGTAGAATCGGAAGGGATCATGAACATGAATTCGAGAATTTCCATTTCGAAGAATTATGTTCAATGCATGGTATTGACCATAACTTCTCTTCTCCCTATACGCCTCAACAAAATGGGGTTGTAGAATTGAAGAATAGAACCATGGTTGAAATCGCTCGATCTATGCTAAGTGATAACAATCTACCAAAATACTTTTGGGGAGAAGCTGTTAACACAGCTTGTAATATCTTGAATCGAGTTTTAATTTGCCCAATTCTTGAGAAGACACCCTATGAGCTTTGGCGAGGGTGTAAACTTAAGATTGGTCATCTCAAATCATTTGGCTGTAAGTGCTTTATTCTTAACACCAACGAGAAATTAGATAAGTTTGATCCTAAGTCTGATGAAGGTATCTTTTTGGGATACTTAACTAACAGCAGGGCATATAGAATATATATCAAAAGAACCAGCCTATTAGAGGAGTCTATGCATGTGGATTTTGATGAAACTAACAATGCAGATAGATGTCCATCTGATAAAGAAGAAGGAGTAGCCTAGCAAGGAGATCCACTCAGTATGCCACTCTCTTTGTTGACCAACCCAGCATAAGAACTCAAAGCTGAGGAAGCCAAATATGATGATGAGGATCTTTTTATCAACTTCAACGATGGTGAAGATCAAACTCCACCTCAGCATCCCGTTGTCGATCCTCCAGTAGTTGATCTGAGTCTCCCAAGAGAGATTAGAGTTCATTGCAACTGTCCATTAGGCAACATAGTTGATGATGTTCATAATCCAGTGATGACCGAATGTCAACTCAACAAGATGATGAGTTATCCAGCCTTCATTTTATTGATTGAGCCCAAGAAGTTTGAAGATGCAGAAGGGGATGATTATTGGATGATCGCAATGCAAGAGGAGCTAGATCAGTTCAAGAGCAATGATGTTTAGGATCTAGTTCCGAAGCCGAAAGGAAAATCAATTATTGGAACAAAATGGGTTTTCAAGAACAAGCTATATTAAGATGGCTCTATTGTTAAGAACAAAGCTAGAGTTGTTGTGCAAGGCTACAATCAGCAAAAAGGAAACACAATTATGATGAGACTTATGCTCCTGTAGCCTGATTAGAAGCAATTCGAATCATGTGTGCTTCCGCATCTCATATGAGCTTCAAATTATTTCAAATGGATGTTAAGAGCTCATCCCTGAATGTATCCATTCAAGAAGAAGTCTATGTCCACCAGCCTCTAGGCTTTGAAGATCTGAAGAATCCTAAGCATGTCTTCAAACTAAGAAAGCTCTCTATAGATTGAAACAAGCTCCTAGAGCTTGGTATGAGAGGTTAACCAATTTCTTGATCAGTAAAGGCTATGAAAGAGGAAAAGTAGATACAACTCTTTTATCAGGCGAAGGAAGGAAGATGTGTTGCCAGTCCAAATATATGTTGATGATATCATATTTGGAGCAACTGATGAGAGCTGTGCAAGGAGTTCAACAAGCAGATGAAGAGTGATTTCAAAATGTCCATGATGGGAGAGCTCAATTTCTTTCTTGGTATTCAAATTAAGTAGATTGAAAATGGAATTTTCATCAGTCTGAAGAAATTTGATATGGAGCATTCGAAGCCAATATCCACTCCCATGGCCACTGATACTATCCCGAGTAAAGATGAAGCTAGAAAACATGTGGATAATAAGTTCTATAGAGGAGTCATTAGTTCTCTTCTTTATCTCACAGTTAGTAGGCTAGACATACAGTATGCTATGTACTACTATACTCATTGTCAAGCTGATCCTAGAGAATCTCACTTAGTTACTGTTAAGAGAATTCTTAGATACTTGCAAGGCTCAATTGAAGCAAGTCTGTGGTATCCCAGCAGCTCAGATTTCACTCCTAAGTGATTCACAGATGCTAATTGTGGTAGAGATAAGCTCAACAGGAAAAGTACAACAGGAGGATATCATTTCCTTGGAGAGTGCCTTGTCTCATGGTATAGTAAGAAGCAAACTTCTATTGCACTGAGTACAACTGAAGTTGAGTACATGATAGCAAGAAGTTGTGTAACACAACTACTATGGATTAAATAGCAATTGGAAGATTATGGTATAAAGTCAAGCTGTCTTGAAGTTATGTGTGATAACAAGAGTGCAATTGACTTATCCAAAAATCTAATTTCGCATGGTAGGATGAAGCATGCAAACATTAGACATCATTTCATTAGGGATCATGTGCTACAAACAGATGTCAAGCTGGAGTATGTTCCTTCTGAGGAACAGCATGGTGAAATCTTCACCAAGCCATTGCCTAAAGAGCAATTTTCTATACTGAGGTAGTTAATTAGAATGGCTAATCCATGATGAAGAAGAAGAAGCCAAAATTCTCAAAATTTTGACCAAGTGTTGGAGAGTATGTCTTAAGAAGACACGTGGATAACACCGTCAATATTTCAATGAAACGGTGTGAAGAACAGTTCATGATTAAAATTCAAATATCTACGTCTTCAAAAAGATGTGCTTTTGAATAGGAACCGTTTTCACCAAATCTCACCATTTTACTTAGGCGGTTGATTTCACTCAGATATCAGTGTTCATTCCCATCTTGAGTTGTGGCAGTGCCACATACCCCAAAGAGTTACTGAGGTCTATATAAGGTGAACAGTTGAAGAGATAGAGATTACTTGCTTTTTCAATCTTAGAGCATTCGAACCCTAGAATCCCTAATTCTCTTCTTCTTTCAAATCCTTTCTTTCAAACTATCAAATGGCAATTACCTTCACTACTTTCAGATTTAAGAACACCACCACCATGAAAATCATTGTTAATGCTGAAGGAAAAACTGAGAAGCTCACCCTTCAAGAGGGAACCTACTTCACCAAGGAGGAGTGGGCTGATAATCTAGATTTTGACCTAGTGTATGAGGTGGACTATGAAGGTATATTGCTCAACAAGACCATGCATCGTATCATCAAGCAATAGCACTTGATTTCTTTTCTGAAGTTGCAGGGTCCTGCGATCACAGGGCTCATTAGGACATTTTACTCAAATCTCTATACCATTTAGGGATCTGATGATGTCCTAATGATGGATTTTGGGGGAAAATCCACCCTCATCTGTGCAAGGCTGATTCAAAGTGTCCTCAACATGCCAAATAAGGGCACTCAGCTTAGAAGGACCAGTAACAAAGATGCCATGGTGATTCCAGAGGATTGGGAGCTCCCCGTAAATTACGTTTATGGGGAGATAGCAGCCAGTGGGATGAGTTGGACTGCTAGAATGTGCCATGAACTTGTGGTGAAGCTTCTGCTACTAAAGATGGGCTCAGTGACTAGCTATACCTATTTTGAAAGGTGTGTGGTCTACCATGTGGTAGAGGGTAAGAAGCTGAACTAGCCAGTGATGATCCTTCATCATTTGATTAAACTGACTACCGTTTATCACTATGGTTACGTCATTACCGAGCTAATAAGGGAAAAAAAGTCAACTTGGCTTAATTTTTGGGGGAGTCCGATGGAACATTGCTGCCAATAAAGAAGAGATTCGAGATGGCTCATTTTAGTAGATTGGTTCACAATCAGGTGCACACTAGGTACAACAAAGCACAACAAAAGTGAAAGCTGAAGTGTGTACCGACAGTGGTGCCTGTGGACATCCAAAAGGAGAATGAAGATGGTTTCATGGTGGATTTCAATGAAAGTGATGACTCAGACAAGCAACCTACCTCTAGCATCTTGGAGAAAGTCACCACCACCTCCTTTCCCAAGTAGAAGGCTGCTTCCTCCAATGCCAGGGGGAAAAGCCCTACTAAATCCAAAATTGATGGGGCCCCTGCTCAGCCTCAAAGATAAAGAAAGTAGATGAAGACCAAAACCCGCACTCAACGTGAAGCGGAGGCCAAACTTGATGCTAAGCAGGAGGCAGAGGTAACTGAAGATGTGGTTACGGCCAATGAGTCCTTGCGCCAAAGAAAGCACAAAATGGTGTTATCTGAGGAATCAAAGGAGCATGATGAGGCTAATAAGTCAAGAGAAGAGGACACTCTTAGTCCTAATGCTGTGGCTGAAGTTCAGGAACCATTTACCAAAGTCAAAGGCATTCAGCGTAAGCATTCTGCCACTAGTAGGCCCCTGCAGCGCAATGTGCAGGTGTTGAGTAGCGAGGAGGATGTTGGAGACAACCTTACCCTCATTCCTGAGGAATTTGATCCATAGGGATCCAACATTCCACACCCACTTTCACTCATGTTGAGAAATCCTTAACTCAGCATGAGCAATCTCAAGCTGACCCATCTTTGGGTTAAACAGCTAACAAAGAGGTTCCTAAAATACCTGCCCCCTCTTCTTCTGTACATCCCACAACCACTTCTTCTCCTGTAAATCTTCTAATCCCTCAATTTCTACTCTCGCAGATTCTGAAAAACCAACTGTAAATTCTCCTCCTCCTCCAATCTCTGTAAATTCTCCTATCCATATACCCTATTCACCTATCAATACTCAAAATTCACCTATCCACATTTCTTCACCCATAAAAATCCATGACTCATTTTCTTCAATTCATTCTCTAGTAAATAATCCTTTTTCTCATTCTTCCCTTGTAAATTCTCAATCTAAAACCCTTACTTGTACATCCATTATACCTTCTATTCTACTCAACCAAAACATCCGAAAACCTTCTTCAAATGTACAAACCTCTAAACCATCCTCTTCTTCAAACCCATCCTCTACCCCCTTAACCCCTCTAGTTAGTGAAGTTCCCAATGTTGAGAATTACGCTCAGCGGGGAAAAGTAAGTGGTCAGACTGTTGAGGCAAATTTTACAGCCCGTGAAGCAACTGAACCCAGTAGAGAGCCACTTCGTGAGGATTTGGCCGATGCATCTTTCTTGGTGAAAATCAGAGAGTAAACTAGGAAGAAATTCCCTACGCTCAAGACTACCACTAAGTTAGATGGAGCAGCAAGCCAAGTGCTGCTAGCTCATGAATTGACGGACTTATCTTCCAGACCAAGGCAAAATTGCATGAGTTAGAATAGCACACAAGTGTGCCCAGTGAATCTCAATACTTTGAAGAGTTTGAGAGGATCTAGGGTAGCTTGATGGTTATTCAAAATCATTTGGCAAAAGAGAGTGCCAAAAGTTTGGTTGATAAGATAGCCCTGATACTCACAGGGTTAATGGATTTGGCAGCCCAGCTTGGGGCAGCAATCAATTCTATTCGCACATCTACTGCAATGGCTAATGCTATTGCAAGAAAGATAAAGGGTAGTGTGATGCTGCTATTGAGAAGCTGAGTCTCTTGGGTACTAAACTAGATACTCAAGTGACACAGGTTTAATAAACTAGGTGAGGAACATGCCAAAATAAAGAGACTGACTGATAATATGATCGAGAATGTCTTTAAGGAGGTGGAAGTAACCAAGGTTATCGGCCATAGTATCGTGAAGTTGGTCGAAGCTCAGTCAAAGTTCTTGCTTCTTCATGATAACAAGAAGGATGAGATGGTAAAGTTGTTGAAGAATATATCTTTAAAGATGGATTAGGACCCAGTCATAAATCTTGACTCTCTTCAACCAAAATGGACACCATTCAGTGCAAGGTAAATGATCACATAACCGAGAAAGTCTCCTCCTCACAGAAGTTCCTTGTGACATCTATGGGGAAGATTTTTCCAGACATGCTTACTCCAAGTTTGCTTGCGACAGAATCGCTTTGTCCTAATATGGTATGACTATTCACTCAAAGCTGAATGTCATCAAGACTACAGTGGAAGACATAAAGAAGAAAGTTGAGACTATACTGAAGATGGGGGAGCTGGACGCAAAGGATATTGATTACACTGTAAAGAGTGTAACATCAATTGGTCCTAATGTTCTTGACATCAAAGCGCAACTAAAGATAACATTGACTGCAATGGAATTCTGAGGCCTTCTTCAAAGTTTTCAACAATTCACGTGTCAGGGCTTTGAGCAGATTGCGCACCTCTCGAGATGTCATCATCTTCTTCTCAGTGAGCTTAATGATCAAGATTTTCTTACCACTGAAGGCAAAGTGCAACTGGAGCAAGAGATATCACCACAAATCATAGGCTAACAAGAGAACTTCAGGGTTGCCCTCGATGCCTTTAATACTTGCCTTGAGCAAATCATGTAAGGTTAGATAGAAAAGGGGAAGAAGGTAGCTGAAGACTCTCTCTAAAAGGTGAATCTTAATAAGGGATCTCTTCCAAGGCAACCGTTTAATCACAAGCCTCTTTAGCAGCAACATCCAAAATCCAACCAAGACGGTTAGCTCTTCCTCTTCTATTAAAAAAAAGTAGAATAGGCCATATTCCTTGTATTTATTTTCAAGAACTTGTAATAGGGCTTCAGTTTGTAATCTTAGACCAGGATATAAATAATGTACTGACTAAGTCATTTTTACTATTAATAAAAACTACAAGTTCGCACCTCAAGTTAACATCTTCTTAACTTTTCTTTCATGTTGTATGTATGTTTCTGCTATGTGTTGAAAATTCTATGCAGGAACTCATACTAGAGACCAATTATTAAGTTAAGCTGAAGTAAGACAAAGTCCCAATGTGAAGAGAAATCCTCTAAGTATGGGAGAGCTGAGCTACTTAAAGAGACTCACTTAGTATGGGGGAGTTTAAGTTGATTAAGGGAAGTCACTCAGCACAAGGGAGTCTTACATCACTTTCAGGTATCCTCGATATCTCTAAACTACTTATTCAATTAACTTCTTCTACCTGGTTTACTATCTGTCCAAAATGGGGGAGATTGTAGAACCCAAGTTAATAGTACCTCACAATATTTTAATGTTTTGGAAATAGCAAATTGTCCACGTTAGTGAAATTAATTGAGTACTAAGTATACTCTTAATTAATGAAGCTGACTAGAGTTTGTTTAAGAGAAAACAACTCAGTTTTGTTGATTAATTAATTAAGTTATGGCTTAGAGTAGTAAAAGCTAAATCTATGCTGATAACTACATAGTTTAGCAACATAACAACTCAGCTATGCTGAGTTAGCTTTTTATTAAAAGCTATTTTCTATGATACTGAATGACACACTGCTACTAACACATTCTGTGAGAAATGGAATATTCCTTAGATATTTTTCAAGAATAATAGCACTGAAATTAAGGAAGATTTCCAATGGTTCTCATAAGATAACGGTATCAGTACAGAATGTCGGGATTCCCTCACTAAAGTCCAAAAGAAAAAAATCATCAGACATGTGCCATTTTCCAATGTCTCCACGCGCCTCTGCCAACGTTAGCAATTCAATCAATCTGAAGATTCCATGTGCAATATCGTGCGCCTCTCTCAACCGAATTGCTTAAAGACAAAACTAGATTTTCAATGGAATTTTATCATGCCTCAACGTTAAAATTCTTATATCTAAACATCCGAGAATCTGTGTCCAATGGGAAGATTCGAAAGATATGAAGAGAAGAGAAATTGAAAATCAGCAACCTCTAAAAGTTTGCAACGGCTGCATCTTAGAGCTTCAACTATAAATAGAAGACTGACGCAAACATTCAAACTTGGTGAGTCACCTTGAATTTCTTATTGGGCTAAAACTCTGCGAAATTACACCAAGCTTCAAGAAATTCCAAACTCAAGCAATCATCAAACACTAATTCCAAATCTGTTTGTAATAGAGAGAAATTCCCTTCAATTCAACATTTTAAGGATTCAATGTTTCTACAAGTTGAATTCAATTTGCAATCATTTCATTTAATTCTGAGTGCCATTTTGGGAAGGGTACCCAAACTAATTGGAGCTGTAGTTAGGAAGGAAGGTACTTTTTGTAAAACTGTGTCTACCCGTTGTAAAGGCTTCTCCACCTAAGAAAGTAATGAACGCTAGTGGATTAAAGCTTGAAAAAGGTATTCGGGGACTGAAGGTAGGCTCGGGGTTGAACTAGGATAAAATCTAGGTGTTGAAGTTCTAAACTTTTACTCTTAGCTTTTACTTCATTCTGCTCATTCATCATCTCTCTGTTATTTGTTTTTGCTTGAAAAATAAATCCTTGCTGAGTCGAGTACTCAGTAGCAGATTGTAAATAAACTATGCTAGCGAAGCTGAGTAGTAATTATTTAGGTTTTATATCATTACTCAGCACACATATAAAAACTTAACTTGGAGAAACAGAATTTCATATACCGTTAAAAATAACCAAGATTTGCATTCACCCCCCCCCCCCCCCTCTATGGTTGTTTACAAGCTGTCTATAGGACCAACAATTTCATTGCATAAAAGGCCTCATAAGTATAGTTGTTAACATCAAACACACTAGAATAATAAAAAAATTACATCATTAGGATTATCATCATCCTCCACAAGCGGAGGGTCTTCTTTGATTGAATCCACTAGAGTAACCCCTTGATTTGCACTAGCCTTGATGATCGATGAAGTGGGCGGTTAGGTTGAGTCAGCAGTAATCCTTAGAATAGTGATGATGAATGGCATTGAATTAGCGGCAGAAAACACCAGAGTAGTGGTGGTTTTAAAAGCTTGAGGTCAAGTGAGGGGTCCACCTGGTGGAGCTGCGACAGGAGCATGAGTGATGAGTTGAACAATTTGAGGCATGCCGAAGAGAGGAGTAGAAGGAGAGCCTTCTTTATAAGGAGTGGTGGTCGGATAAGCGGGAGTGGGAATAATTAGAGAAGTGTTGCCCTTAGAAGACTCGTTAGGAGAATCAAAAATAATTTCCTCAAAATCAAGAGCCAAACCCATCTCTTGAATCTAACTAAGCTTCATGTTACCCTTCTTAGCATCCTAGGCCATGGTCTTGGCAAGATTCTTAACAGTTATGGAAATAAGGCCTCACTTGATCTAAATTCTTTTCCATCCCTTTCTCATAAGGACTGTAAGATACTTGGTGAGAGAATCAACAACAACTTCAATGTCCTAATCCATAGAGTCATGAAAGCTGTCATTAGTTTCCCCTTTTGAAGAGTAATCAATTTCATCAACTTCCACAATCACTTTATCTTTTTCTTTGTCATTAACAACAAGAGAAATAGGGGCTTTCTCATGAGGCTCCTCTTAGCCTATCATAAAGCAAGTCTCAAAGTTGAAGATATCATTGAAAATCTCAATTCTAGGCTACATTTGACCTTTATACTCAATGGGTTATGGCTCCCCCTTGTACGGAGCTTGCCCATGGTCATGGATGCTAACCATGTTGTAGAAAATAGGCAAGCCTCTTCTGCTTGTAGACCTTGTTTTGAGGAAGAAAAAAGCCACTCTAAATGAGGGACTACCAATTTAGGGTCTAAGGCTTCCAGAATGCCTTGGTGATACTTGCCTAACCCTTTCCCTGGAGTATTATATCTGAAATGTTTCATCAACTTAACTATAGTTTTCTAAAAGTGAAGCTACCCATTCAAAACTTTCTTCTTACCTTTAGTCACTACGGGTACGCGACTCTTTCTCTTCAAAAGCAATAATAGCTAACGTAGATTCCTCATCGGCTTTTATGGTAACATCCTTGTCATGATTATAAAGCTTGATTTTCTAGTGAAGAGTAGAAGGGTCAATGCCTATAGAATGAATCCATGGCCTACCCAAAAGGAGAGAATAGGTGACCAAGATTTTAAGAATAGTGAAAGTCACTTTGGCCTCAACTTCCCCTACAGTTACTTCAGCCTTGAAAACTCTGACAACCCCACGCTTAATATCATCTTAGGCTCAGATGATATTGCTAGATTTAGTAAGCATAAACTCATTAAAGTCGAGATGGGGAAGAACCTTCAAAGGAAAAAGGTTAAGAGCTAACCCATCATCTACCATCACACATGGAATCATTCGTCTGACTAGTCGAAGCTTATCACACTGGACTTGTCCCTTAGTGGAAACCCTTCAACTACTTTTGTGCACCTCTCCATGATAAAAGTATTCGGAGTGGTTCACATTTTAAGAAGCTTTTGAACAAGACCTTTATGGTGCACCTCAAACAGAGTAAGGAATTGCTAGATACTAAATTTATGCTGAGTATTCATGAGTTGATTGACCAAAAGATCAACTTCCAAGACTACTTCATCAAACTAAGTCAGGGGAGGAGGATCATTCAGGGTGAGCTCAGTGTCCCTATCCTAATGTTTGGCTCTAGTGTGCTCGGGCTCATCTGGTTGGTATACTCTTCCATTATGAGTTACCCTCAAAACTCCTTCTTATATCAATGTCAATTGGGTCCAAGCTCACATAATTAATAAATTCTTCTTTCAACACAACTTTCTTCTACTTGCCAAATTTTAGAACATAACTATCAATGTCAATTTGGATAAGAGGTTCATTCCCCGACTACATCAACAAGCTCGACTTCCAATATTTTGGTAAGAGTAGTGGCTGATTTTACAATTTCATAGGCTGAGTTATGCTCAATCATCAGTTCCAGCACCATAGAATGAACCTTAGGATTTTACTACATCAGCATTTCAAAGACAATGTTCATCGACATGCCTGACCCAATAAAATTCACCTGAAACCCCCTTGCTAAGATTATGCGCTCAATCTTCTCAGGTTTCTCAAAGACTTCCATGAAGCTCTCAAAATTGTCCAGCTTCAAATGATGGTGATAGCTAGGTAGAAAGCCACCGATAAGAAAAATAACTTCAGTCTTGAAGTCGAGACTAGGGTGAAGCAATACATTAAGAGCTGTCCAAATCTAATAATACTCATTAAGGGGTCTCACCATACCTCTACTTGCAGCTGCACATTTCGTGCATACCGATCCTTGGCTTTTTGATGTAGACAAATTGCACACAAAATGCTTGAGATAATACTTCCCAATTATACCTAACTTTGATAGGCATGCATATGAACCAATCCGAGGCCATTCCTACAAGAGAGGATGGTAATAAAGCGGCTAAGGCTCAATTCGAGAGACCTTGCACTTTCAAGAGAGATTCATAATGGATGATATGAAAATAAGGAGACCCCAATATATGATAAGCAAGGATCCCAACTATGCTAAAATGTGGTTCAAACAAATCTCGGAGGAGAGGGTCCTTTAGCTAATCTCACTTCATCTTATAAGGCATTCGTAACAAAATGTGGAGGCAAACCAGTTCCTACAGTCATAACTTGTTTCTCTTCTTCTCTATCTCTTTCCAAATGGCAGAAAACCACTTTTGGACTCATCTCGAATCGATCATCCCTACTTTGTTCCCAAAATGAGGTAGGGGTTAGATAATGCTAAGTTTCAAAGTGAGAGAGTGGATCTTCTTCTTAGCAACCAACTTGTAAATATTCTTAAGGAGAAGCTTACAATTATCGGTTTGATAACCATAATCAACTTGGTAAGTGAAAAAGTTGTTCTATTCATTGGCTTTTGGTGGTCCATATGGCTTGAGATTATCAAGGAATTTGAGTTTATGAAGCTTGGTGAAAAGTTGAGTCAGAGTTTGGACCTAAGGCGATATGCCTTGATGGACATAATTCACGGATCGAATAACTAAAACTTCAATAGGTTGTACCACTTGGATTGCAATTTGTGCATTGGCTTGCTTATTCTTTTCAAGGGTGAAAGCAATACTATAATTCTATTTCTTGTACCATTTCTTGTCTTGGTTTGTGCCAACAGTGTGCTCGAGACCATGAATCCTCTTTAGCTTCTTAGCCTTGACATGCACTTCATTATAGCTCACAAACTCATCATCACCTAACTGCAGCTTGTAGACCAGAAGTGCTCCATCTAACAACTTCAGCACAATCTTAGAAAAACTGAGTCTATCTTTCAAAAGGACCTGCATAGCCCTCGAATGCTCGTTGTAGGCTTTGAATGTTTCACCCTACCTTTGCTTAACTACTTCTAGATTCTGAATGGTGATTTTCATATGGTTTTTAAAACCATACTGCTCGACAAAGGCCTTAGACAGACACCCCCAATCACTAGTTATCTCATCTGGAAGATTATTAAACCATTTATCAGCAAGCACTCCAAGAGTGGTGATGAACATCTGAGCCAAGATCTTACCACTAAATTTTCTAACCCTCATGATAATTTGTAGTTCTTGATGTATGGTCGAGGATCACTTACACCCTTATATCTCATAATCTCTAGCATCACAAAATTAATAAGGACCCAATATTCATCCCTCATCAAGTTGGCCAACTGTAGATAAGCTGAAATAATATTAGTATGTGAAGCGAGAAATTATTGCCATAAACTATCCATTTCAAGGGATACACCTTGAGGAACAAATCCTTTGACCCTTGGAGAAAACAAACCTTGAATCTGAACCTCGGGGATAACTAGGCAATACAAAGGTGGCTGAGCATAAGTCGTGCCCCTTAGTTAGACTAAGAATTGAGGAGCAGCTTGCTGTTGATGAAAAGCTTGAAATTGATTACTAGAGGTGGTTAGCTTAATGAAGGAGCCTTGGAAATGAGATGCCCTTGGATAGGCATGGTAAAAGCTTGAGATGTAAATCCATGTGAAGAATTCATGTGCATGGGAGGATAATGTGGCTGAGTTCCCATATTTGGATTTTTTGATGGAATATTAACAAAGGGACTAGTAGTCACTAGGCAGAGTTGCTACCCCTAAAACCCCAGGCTCAAAAGAATTCAATACCGCCTACCCAAATAAACCATATTAGAAGAAGTTCGGAGGGATCCCACTTAAAAAGTTACGATAAACTGAACCCTAACCTGTCAAAAGCTGACAAAACTACCCAGACTTAGCCATTAGTTAATATTGGGTACCTTAGTTCAAATTTGGATAGGATTTGGCTTGAAGTGTGGAAGCATGCCCTTGATTCATGGTATAACAAACTCGGATGGGCCCTAACTGGAGCTAGGTGTCCCCTTGAGGATGATGAAGTCTATTTCCTGAGAACGGTAGCTCAAATTCAGGAATCATGTCTAAGTTCTTTTCTTCGACTAGTAATGCTTTCATGGAGGTTTGAGAGCGGCATGGAATTGCATAAAGCATTTAGGATATCATTTCCATTTCTGGAATAATGTCCCCCGTTTTGGTTAGGGTTTACCAAATGTTGTTGTTGGTTACCCAAGTGACTATCTGGAAAGATTAACCATGATTTCTGGAAATAAAGGTGAGTTTGATTGGCTAGAGCTAGAATCTGACCCCTCACTTGAGTCTGAATATGGAACCCCTTCTTCTTCGGTTGTGATGACCTTTGTCGACAAAGGGATGAAGAATTCTCTCAAACATATCCACACTAAATTCCAAATCAAAGACAAATCAAGACATGCGTGTTTTGATGCTTTATGAGATTTATGATGATCCCTAAAGGTTCTTTGAATAATCATGAAGCAATGTGATGATTCCCAACCTTAGGTATGAAGGACGAGAGAGGTCGATGTAATCTCTCAAAAGACAAGCTTAAATTTGGTGAGTGAAGTGAATATGCTTAGTTTGAAGTGTGATTTAGAGTCTAGTGGTAATGCCCTACCAAGGTAATAATTCCATGTTACGACAAACTTAGGTGTGTGTACTCTTATTTTCTGGTAAACAATGTGTTATACCCTTATGATGTGTAGAATAATGAATGAGTTGATGTTTATGTTTATGATTATTTGGGTTCACCTATGTGAAGAAATGAATAAATAGAGTATAAACATGACTCCAATTGGGCAGAGGTATGGATGTAGATTGGGTACCACACATGTGGGGTTATGTCATGATGGCGCGTTCCCGAAGTTGATGCAACCTCAAGCATCTTTAATGTTAATGAATACTAATGAGGTATTTTATGATGCTTTGGGTTTCATTAATTTGTGATGCCATGATACTTCATGAGCACTCTAAAACCCTAACTAACTAAAAGTATGAGAGTTTATGCGAGTTAATGTGGTAAGTGTGATGTATTGACAAGTGTATAATTACACTTATTATAACAATATTTTTACTTATAAAATGATGTGGTTTAGAGTCATTTTGTACTTCACATAAAAGATTTCACGTGGTATGTAGTTGTTTTTTATGCAAGTGTAGTAAAATTATCAAAGATGGAATTCTATGTAAATAGAGTGAAAAAGGTGCAAAAAGATGAATGGAATACAAAGAATTGACTTAGGATCAAAGTTGTCAAAAGATCGGCAAAGTTGCAAAGAGAAATCATGAAGAAAACACATATCACGATCGTGACACCCATTCACAATCGTGACTTGTCATCCTTCACAAACAGAAACTTACCAACTATTGTTCATGATCGAGACATGCATATCACCCTCATGACTTGTGGCAGTTTTTGTTCAACTCTTCTCAACTACCAACCCCCGGATAAAAATGATCAACCACCATCAATTGTCAGATGAAATGACACCTTTTGGAAGCAGACCAATCACAAAAAGGTGCCTTTCCATTGCAGATGAGGATGAAACCTTGCATCAAATCACATTGAAGTGATGCAACCCTTTACCAATGGACACGACTCTTCATTTGGATAGATGCAACCCTTTGCACTATAAATAGGGTTCAAATCAACCATTTTTGTGAGCATGATGGGATTCGTGGTGTATGGTGATAGTTGAAAATATGTATGACATAGATAGAGAGTGAAAATTGTATAGATTTCTCTACATTTAAAGTGTTAGTGAGAAAAATGTATAAGTGATTCTATTCTTATTTCGATCACTAGATTTCTTCACAAATTCGAGTGATTGTTGTATGAGTGTAATTGCAAAGCACTTATCAATAAAAGTTTATATTCTTCAACATTCTTATATTTTATATTGATAAAGAATAGCATCCTGGTGGAGGTTCTGTATGAGTCGAGACCGAATTCAAAGTAGATGCAGGAATTACGGGAATTGATAACTCCCATTGAAAGAGTGGATACTGTTTGATCAACTTTAACTTTCGCTTGCTTTCCTTACAACTTTACTTTATTTTCTACTTATACTTTCTATTTCAAAGTTTATGATATGTCTATGTGTCATAACTAGTATTTCATCTTGCATCTCTTATATTAATTAAGTTATATGCTTTCGAGTTAACTTTAAGAGTGATTTCAGGGTTAACAAGATTGTGTATAATCACTGGATCTGTTATTATAACGCTGTTTAGTAAGCCAACATTTTTGGAGTGGTAACTTGCTAAATATGGCTATGTGAGAGCGACCTGTACTAAGAATAGTATTATTGTTATCCAAGTTTTTATAAGTGTCATAATTCGTTTATCCTAGATTTAGAAAAGTCATTTCATGTGTTGCTCTGCTGTGAATTATTGAATTGGCGTCTAAAACCGTGTTTGTTAATGTTATCTAGTGTACGAAATATTCTTGATAATTTTGCATGTTTTTCTCTACAATACTTGTTGTTAGGGAATATCTATATACTTTACATCTTCGTTAGTCTGTTCATGCACCTGTTTATTCATCAGTCCACCATTTCAATACTTGGTCCTTAGAACCAAATTCCTTCCTTGTGGGATCGATAGCTTTTAAAATTACATCGCAACTGCATACTTGCAGTTATCATCATTTTTTTATGTGATAAGCGGTACTGACAACACCTATTCAATTCAGAACTTTTATATTATCAGCAGAAAAGTGGCTAACAAGTTTTTGGCACCGTTTCCAGGGATAAGCCTTTCAGAACGAGTATAGCCAAAATTTTGCAAACAAGTTTTTGGCACAGTTACTGGGGAAGGCAAGTGCGTTCTAGAGATCAAATACTGGGAGACTACGGTACTTAGTCTAAAAATTGAAGAAATAGAAGGATTAAAGAAAGTCGCGATTGTGACTAAAGATCACGCTCATGAAGTTATACAGCAAAACCTTATGTTCTTGTTTTGAAGGAAATCACGATCACGACTGGCCTTCGCAATCGCGACACGGGCCCTGGATTCTCCTTCACAATAAACGAGTTTACTCTTTTCTTTTTCAAATTTTTAGACTAGTTAGTTTTTTTACGTTTTTCATTTTTAGTAAAATCTCTCACAATGAGGACATGTGTTCTTTAGTGTGGGGGGCATTTGTAAAAAATCCCAAAAATCCAAAAAAATCCAATAAATTAAAAAAATTGAAGAATGAAAATTTTCTTGATTTTGTGTTATTTATACATTATCCATACCTATGCTAAAATAACATATGTTCCAAGGTTATTATGAGTGTTAGGTATTACAAGTTCGATGTTGATGCATATTTCGAACAAAATTTTATTTCGATTTTGAGCACACATTGAGAGCGTGAGCGTTTGTGGCACAACACTTAGCATTTGGCAAGGATGAGTGGTGAGTAACATTCAAAGGCAATATTCCAAATAAGTTTCGATATATATTTCAATGCAAAATGAATTAGTATAAGTTATATAGTTTTAGTTCAATGCTACTGATAAGTTTTGAGTGGAGTAATATCTAGTAGTTTTCTTACTATGAGTTTTATATGCTATTCTCGAATACATCCTATAAGTATTAAGTGTGTTTAAAGTGTTGGGAAACTATAGCCATAATACTTTAAAGTTATCAATAAAGGATGAGGGTATTAAGAGAGAAAAATCAAAAGAAAGAGAGGATAACCAATAAGTTATACAAAAGGCGAGGAATGGTACAGAGAAGAAACTACAACCATTCAATGAGTGAAAAAAAGAAAAAAGTGGCATAGCATGAAAAATGGGTGCAAAGTACAAATCTGTACTTCAAAAACATATGCTTGAAAAGAAAAAAAATGACAGAAAGTGGTGTGGAGCATAAAATGCAACCACTAAAAAGGGGAGAGTTGGTATGGAGTATAAAATGCAACCACTGAGAGTGTTTTAGCATCCTAGGTTACCTAAAAATGCCTTGAGATCAATCTTTTCAAGGTGTGCTCCCTCTGTCCCTTATACTTTATACTATGCTTAAGAGAAGGAAATATTCTAGTGAGCATATAACGCTTATATGAAGATGCGATTCGGTTAACCCTCCATTAAGAGCAAAGGTATGCAACTAAAATATATAAATTGCATATTACCAATTTGTGGGAAATTTCAAACTTTTACTTGAACCTTATGCAACGTGGGAATGTGGTACTCACTACAATAGTCTTTCGCCAAATGAGGTACGAACTTGAATTACTATTTTATACACTTCTATTGTGTTTACCTTGAGGACAAGGAAAAAGTTAAGTGTGGCGGTGTGATAAGTTTATAATTACACTTATTATCACAATATTTTTACTTATAAAATGATATGGTTTATAGTCATTTTATACTTCATATAAAAGATTTCACGTGGTTTGTAGTTGTTTTTTATGTAAGTGCAGAAACTAGGTATATCTTGGGAGTATAATTATCAAAGATGGAATTAGGTTAGGATCGAAGTTGTCAAAAGATCAGCAAAGTTACAAAGAGAAATCATGAAGAAAACACATATCACGATCGTGACACCCATTCGTGGTTGTGACTTGTCATCCTTCATAACCAGAAAGGTACCAACTATTGTTCACAATTGTGACATGCATATCACGCTCATGACTTGTGATAGTTTTTTGTCAACTCTTCTGAACTACCAACCACAAGATAAAAATGATCAACCGCCATCAACCGTCATCAACTGTTAGATGAAAAGACACCTTTTGGAGGCAGACCAATCACAAAAAGGTGCCTTTCCATTGTAGATGAGGATGAAACCTTGCATCTAATCACATTGAAGTGATGCAACCCTTCACCAATGGACAAAAATCTTCATTTGGATAAACCCAACCCTTTGCACTCTATAATAGGGTTCAAATTAACCATTTTTATGAGCATCATGGGATTCATGGCATATGGTGATAGTTGAAAACGTGTATGACGTAGATAGAGAGTGAAAATTGTATAGATTTCACTACGTTTAAAGTGTTAGTGAGAAAAATGTATAAGTGATTCGACTCTTATTTCGATCACTAGATTTCTCCACAAATTAGAGCGATTGTTGTATGAGTGTAATTGCAAAGCACTTATCGATAAAAGTTTCTATTCTTCAACATTCATTTGTTCAATATTTACAAAGAATAGCACCCTAGTGGAGGTTCTGTATGAGTCAAGACTAAATTCAGAGTAGACATAGGAATTGTGGGAATTGATGGCTCCCATTAAAAGAGTGGATACGGTTTGATCAACTTTAGCTTTCACTTGCATACCTTACAACTTTACTTTGTTTTCTACTTATACTTTCTATTTCAAAATTTATGATATGTCTATGTGTCATAATGAGTATTTTATCTTGCGTCATTTAT
>CATIWQ010495203.1:0-12294 GCA_949673415.1 Euphorbia schlechtendalii
GAAGACTCTTGGCTACTGCTATCCCCCATAATATTTTTTTCTTTTTTTGATTTATGAAATCCCTCTAGATTACATACTAGTTGAATAGCATCTGATCTTGTATTTCGACAACGAATACCGAATCCCATATTCTTAGCATAAGAATTATATAGCAACTCTATTTCCTCAAATGTACCAAATGTCATTCCTCGTGCCATAATAACATTGTTCGATCCATTATCATCTGGAATACAATGATCTGGTACGGCAGAATTCTCTGCATCCACAGAATTTGTAATGTCATTTGCATCCACCTGTTAAAGTCAAGAAGATGCATATCCAATTAAAATCCAATTCAAAACTTAAATACATATTTTTTTTTAAAAACCTAAATACGTATTTAAAATATATAAATTGAACTGAAATCCCCCTAAACACATATTTACGATGAAAACTCAATTAAAAAAAAAGAAATTCAAACTTTTTTAACTCAAAGGATTAACTTTCAAATCCATAACAAGCTTATTTGATTCAAATCCATAGACAAATTAAATTAAACCTTATGAACAAAACCTTTTGTAAACTGAACACAAGCAGTGGAAGTCCCAATTCCCAACAGTTCACACCAGCCAACATATAATAAAACAAAATTTGTTAATTTGTAAATAATCCACCAGTACATAAGATTCGTTCAAAAAAAATTACAGGTTTTCTACTAAAAAAAGATGCTTCTTGTGCCATAATGAAAATTCCTTTGATAACAACAAAAAAAACATTAAAAATTAAAGGTAAACTTCTGGACCTGAGGATTAAATTATGAGAAATTCCGTTCCAAAACAGTAGTGAAATAGCACCCCAAACGACAACGAAGAATTATGGCAGAGAAGAAGCGGAACAACGAGCAAGCGAGGAATAGAAAACTGACGACGAACACAAGGTCGGTGAAACAAAGCAAGGAATAGGAAAAGAGTTGGATTTTTTCCAAAGTAAGGAAAAGGAAAAGGAAAAGAGCAAAATTTTCTGAAAAAGGTAAGGAGTTGGGCAGAATAATGGATTTTCTGTCACCGCAAGATTAAAAGGGGATAAACGGTAGATATATTAATTGTGTAAATTGGGTGCTGTGTAAATATAGCGCAACCCATAAAATATTTTACCAACTTTGTTCAAAGCGATAAAAAAAATTAAGGATAGAACAACACATTTGATAGAGAATTTGTGGCAAGAACACAGTAATTTATAAAGTATAATTAACATGATGTCTTATAGTTTATTGTTGTAGTTGTATTTTAGCTAATGTCTTTTAAGAAAAAAAATCATGAAATACTTATTTTCATTGTTGTTATATTTTATTTCTTTATTATTAAATAAAGTAATATATTTATTATTATATATTATATAACACATGCATGTTAAATAGAAAAAAAATATTCGTAATAAAATATGATACTAATAATAATAATAATTAATTAATAAGATATTTTAGTTCAAGATATTATAGTTAAGATATAATTTGTTAAATAATAATTAAAATATAAGTGATCTGAATATATGAATATAATAACAATAATAAAATATTATACTTTATTGAGATCTGAAATTGAGAATGAAAAATAAAGAATATGATTGGAGAAAAAATATTGTAAACACTGCAAAATGTGATTTGAGGAATAAAAAATTATTGGAATTGCTCTTAGCATCTATATTATGTTACGGATTTGCATCTGATTCCAAAATCTTGAGCAATAAGCATCAAATGTTTTGTTGAATTGACAAACTATGTAATAAAAGGGCCGTCGCAATCAAGCGAGATTTAAAAGCAAAATGTGAAAGAAAGGACCAGAAAATGGACAAAACAATGCAATATATTTGCACCAATGAACTTGACCTACTTTTAAAACCCTAACTACCAGAAAGTCACCAGCTGTATCTATCCAGTCAACAAAAACGCAGTAAATGTTTAGGGACAAAACTACAAGTTACCTGCTGGGCTTTTCGCAACACTATTTGTTTAATATGTACAAAATAAAATACTGGAATTCACAATGGCATGTCATTGTTCAGGCTGCTTCTGCTCACTATCAGTCAACTTCTGATCAGTGGAGGGCATTTCCGACTTTTCAGTCTCAGGTTGCTCTGAAATAGGGGTCTGCAGCGGCTCTGCCATAGGGGATTGGGGGGGCGGAGGTCTGGGCCGAGGCTTAGTGAAATACTTCGGAATGAATTCGTCAGCCAAGTTGGGGTACTTTCCTCTCACTAGATTCTCCAGACATTTTCTGTACGAAAAATCCCTTTTAGAACCATCAGTCGACACAACATAGAAGCACTTGCTTTCAGCGAAAACGTCGTGTAGGTTTATCTGTTGCACAATAAAAACACAAAGTTACTACCGTCAAATAACTATCATTGTAGATGTGCTATGAACATACTCGACGAGATATGGACGATGGCGTACCATAAAATGGTCAATGCTGGGGCCCATTTTCACATCCTTTTCAGGGTGATGGTTAAAAACATTTTCCAGAATATAAGCATGGTCGGGTTCTGACAAAGGGTCCCCATCGTTGTACCTGCCAAAAAAAAAGAGCCATCACTTAACAAGGAATCGAAACTACAACATACTTCTACGAGAGTTGCAGAACAGAAAACTTACCCAGACTTGTGCATTATTCTTCTAATGGAATACATCAGAGGCTCGACTTCGGTCAATATTTCTTGTTCATCGGATGTAAACAAGTCCAGCCTCTGTCTGGTTGCTGTAAACATCGGGGGGCCTCTGGGAGGAGCTTCTTCAGGGCCAGTTCCAACTGGTTTGGGGGGGCGGTTCTTGTTGATTTTCCACTCCCTGTCGGGTTTCCTGGATCCCCATCCTTGTGAATTTTCAGTGGATTTAACTTTCCCCCAGCCGCTGTTATTCCCAGTAGGCTCTGCTGCTTGAGTTGAATCACCATCCTTTTCAGTAGAATTCTTTCCCCAATTAGACCATGATTTTTCTTCCTTTTCTGGCTCATTCGTCTTCTTCTTGCCCCAGTTAGACCAAGAAGTCTCTTCTTTGTCAGCTTCTTTGCTTTTCTCAACACCCCAAGAGTTTTCTGTGTCCTTGTTTGCATTGTCAGTGGTACCCCACCCACCAGAGCTTTCAGTAGCCTTTTCCTCTGTTAGAGTTGCATTATTTCCCCAACCAGACGAAGCAGCTTCAACCTTATCCTTCTTCCCCCACCCAGATGAAGACTCGTTAGTATCTTTCTTTGGAGTTTCACTTCCCCAGCCAGACAATGCTTTTCCTTCACCATCTCCCGTACTTTTCGCAACTCCCCAAGAATTTCCAGCATCGGTACGAGGAGTTGCAGCGCTGTTCCAACTGCTCGAATTATCAGGTTGGGGTTCAGATGATTTCTTGCCCCATCCGGACCCTGCTTTTTCTTCACCATCTCCACTACTCTTTGCAGCTCCCCAAGAATTTCCCGCATTATTCCAGCCACTGGAGTTTTCAGGCTGGGGGGCTTCAGATGATTTCTTGCCCCATCCCGATCCTGCTTGTCCTCCATCAACTCCAGTACTCTTGGCAGCACCCCAAGAATTTCCAGTATCTGCCTGAGAAACTGCAGCATTGTTCCAGCCACTCGAGTTGTCAGGCTGGGGGGCTTCAGATAATTTCTTGCCCCATCCTGACCCTTCATCAGCTACAGTACTCTTGGCAGAGTTATTCCAGCCACTGGAGTTGTCAGATGGTTTCTTGCCCCATCCAGACAATGTGTTTCCTGCTGAAGCGTTATTCCAACCGCTAGAGTTTTCAGGTTGGGTTTCAGTTTCGGCTGATTTTTTACCCCATCCAGACCAAGTGTTCCCTTCATCAGCTTCAGCGGTTTTCGCAGCAGCCCCCCAAGAGTTTGCGGCATCTGGTTGAGAAGCGGCAGCATTATTCCAGCCGCTCGAATTGTCCGGTTGGGCTTCAGCTGATTTCGAGCCCCAACCAGACCAGCCTTTTTCAGTGTCAGCTCCTGTGCTTTCACCAGCACCCCAGTTTCCACCGCCGATGGTTCCATTCTGGGCGTATTCTTCGAATTCAGCACTGTCTTCAAACACAGGCTTATCGGAACCCATCGTGTGGTCGGGGGACAAGTTCCAGTCCTCGTTTTCATCATCTAGGTCGTCCACGTCAGCGCCCAAACACGCTGGAATGGTTTCTTTCTCGCTGGCTCCAGGTCTAACCATGTTCAGAAACTCGTAGACATTTACGTTTTCCTCTTGATTTGCTGGAGCCTGGAAAAAAGAACGGGAAAGACAACTTAGAATATTTACAGCGATTATAGTACACAAGAATTTTCAGGAAGGGAATACATGAATTGAGATCAATACAATACCTCTTTTTGATCCCACAGCAAGTCAAATCGAGATCCTGTGCCAAGTGCAACATTTTTACCCCATGAACAAGATGCAACCACACTTGATAAACCATCCGTGTGGCACTTCTCTGCTGCTTTCTCAAAACATTTTCTAGGTGTCTGTCAATCACATATAAGAAAAGTGCATTTAATTGATTAGTCTAGATTCAGTAACGTTTTGGGGAATTCTGTAAGACTGAAAAGTACTCACAAATAATGTAGCCTCGGTAAAAGGTACTTGGATGTCCAATGCACGAGATAATGCTTTATACCCCCCAGAGTTGAAACCTACCAAGTTTCCACAGCATGTCATGCTATTAGCAAGGAGAATGAGATGCTCCTTTAGGACGCCTTTTGCCACCATTTTCACTGAGGTTGACAGGCGCTGCAAAATTCATGACAAGGTATAGCTCTTTTAAAGAAGTGACAGAAAAATCCAATTTAAAGAAAAAAACTAATCAACTTGAGAAAATGCATTACCTATGCAAAGTAAATAAAATAGCTTAACAAAACAATTGCAGAAAAAGTTGCAGGAACCAAGAAAACACTTAGATGACCGACTATGGTACCAATCAGCAAGTTAAAGATATAATGGAAAAATAAATCGAATGGGAAAATAAGCAATTAACTGCATTTAATGTTACTAGCCCAACAAAAAATAGTAGGAACCAACTAGTGTTTGAAAGGTGAAAGAAGTTCAGTACCCATTCATATGCCAGAAGTTGCATTATCAGAGTGAAAACAGAAAAGTGTAAAATTTCAAAACTAGGTACCTGAGCAGCTTGATCAAATGTACAAGCGATCCCCAACAATTCTTGAACTTGCTTAATAGCATACGGTGTAGAACGTGTAGTGTCAATCAAATGAAGAACGGGTAAGCAGGCATCTAGCACAACTCTCCAGGCATCACCACTTTGTTTCACAGCAGATTTCTCAACAACAACATCTATGGCAAATTCTGCCATCTCATTCCTGACAGGAGTTCTAATCCAAGTTGTAGAATCTGAACTAACCCGAATGATGTTCGCTGATGAAATTCGATGATCCCCTGTCCATATATAGTTTATACTCAGTAAAGATGGAATCTTGAACAAATTGGAATGAGCATTTTAAAAGCCGGGTACAAGAAAAGCGTAATTACCTTTAATGATCGTCTCCAACAGAACTGGGCATATAATATCCGCAAAAAGATGTATATTTCCCTCGATAGGCAAATCGTTCTGATCTTGAGAAAAGAAAGTCAAGCATGGAGAGGCAGGCCACTCATCATCACAGGAAGGTTGTTCAAAAGAGCAATATTCGCTACAATGACAAGCAAGAAAGGGAGACTAAGTAAGTTCAGCAATAAAGACAAACAAACAGAAAATGAAGCCGAAATTTTGGGCTAAGTACTGTTCTTGAGTAAGCATCAGGAGTCTGATATAAATGAAAATAACCAAAACTAACCTAAATGACACATCGATCTTTCGAAAATAATGACCTATCTTTTTCTTCTTCCCATATGTTTTGATAGTCTCTCTGCATTTCTGATGAATAACCTCCAGGCTAACATTCAACTCATGCAACTTCTCCTGTTCATGGAAGTTTCAGTCACTATACAGAGAGAATGACATACAGAAGACATAAAAGTTGAAATGTTTCGAGGTATTAACTAACCTTGTTGAGATGAATATGACCAACTAGACAAGCATCTGCTACCATTTGCTGATTCTTATATCTGTATTTAAAGAAGAAGCCATCAGAATACCATTTTACAGAATACCATTTTACACAAAAAAAAATGCAATATGTGAATAAAGTCCTTTTCACACAGCAATTAACTGAATACAAAATAATAGAGAAATACAGTTACAGTGGCAACTCACTCAATCAATAAGCAACTTGAAATATCTTGAAGAGTGACTTTCTTCAGATGATTCTTGACCACGGAGGACACATTCTCAGGGCAGTACTTTCTCCCACAAGCACAGTCATTAAGATACAGAATTACACGGCGATCATTATTGTCATTCTTGAAGTTGACTTTGCAGAGAAGTATTTCCTGAGAAGCAAACGAAAAGAAAGATGCATCATATGCACTACAGAATATGCAAAACCCACAACTAGAAGCAAACAATTATTAAGTTTATAGCACTGGTTACCTTCATCATATCCCAAGATGAGTTGCTGCTTGGGGAAGAATCCAGAACAGCCTTGTAGGCTGGATTCGACATTGCAGTTGCAGCCAATACCCCAACAGGCTCACCAGCAGGAAACAGGCTTTGTGCCTTGATCCCAGCCTTCAGGCTATAATCGAACTGAATAATGGTGTTGCTGCATAAATTCCTCACTGTCCCATCATAACAGATAATCACATCTCGAAGTATGGCCATCAAGTTCTTGAACAGCGTCCCGGGTTCAGATAAACCTCTTGATGACCGGACAATGATCTCTCTAGTCGATATGGAGTGAGCCATCTCTTCGTAAGGATCCAATCCAAGGAAAAAACAGCTCTGAATCAGCCCATGTTTAGTTGATGGAGAATCAACGACATCAGATGGATACTTGCACTCGAAATGATCAGCCATGTCTTCGAACAAAGTCTTGGAATAAAACTTTCCTCGGTCTGAAATCTGCAAGCCCAGGAAGCCGATCTGTTGGACTATCTTAGTCATGGCCGAATCACTTTTAGGGTCAATTAAATCACCGAAGCAAGATGAGCTCAGAACAAATTCTTCGACTGGCCTTCTTGCATCTCTGATATGCTTCTGCATTTGCACCTCGACCAACTCATTGTAAGTTAATCTCAACTGACCAAGCAAGGGAGAAGTTCTCTTAAGATTTCTGCGAATTCTCTCTATCGCACCCCTTGACACGTAAAAGTCGCTCAAACCAACACTACAACCCTCGGAAAAGAGATGCTCCATCAACAAAGGCTGCACAGAGTTGAAGAACTTAAGAACTGCAGCGGGACCCCTCTCAAAAAACATCGAGATCACAATCTCGTTTATCACAGCCTGGACTATCTCGGGACTGAAATCGATATGGACCACATCACCCTTACTGATCAAGTACCTTTCCCCAATGCAATCAAATTGGGGAGGCAAAGCAGTCTGGAGCATCTGTAATGCAGTCCAGATTGGGCTGGAGCACTTACTTTTTTGAAAAGCAGGCAAAGGCAAGGATTCCGGGATAAACATGCCCAGCTGTTGAGCAGCTGCTTTGTCGAAGAAATACCCCTTAAACATTGTCTTCAAAGACAAAAGGGAGTCAGTTGTCAGCTGCAGATTCAGGTTGCCGCTGTGAGAGCTAAGCAGTTGCTTCTCGACTGTAAAAAGTTCCATCACTTCAGCTTTGGCAGAAAGGGACTGAGGGTAGAACAAATGGATGCAATCACCGTCAAAATCAGCACTCAGTGGCCCACAAATCAAAGGATTGATCTTCACAGCATGATCATCATGCACATACACCGACAAAGCTTGCAACGAATGCTTGTGAGTTGTGGGCGGCCTATTGATGAAGACAGTATCGCCATCCATGATTCTTCTATGAACAACTTGGCCAGGCCGGAGAAATGTGTGGCCTTTTGAACCTTCCCTTAAGGAGTAAGTTGACTGCCCGTCTCTATAGGTCAGGCACAGCTTGTTGTCCACTAGTTCTTGCAGAAATTTCACATTATGAACATTCACCCTCTCCTCAAAAGTAATTCTTTGAGCGATTTCGTAAGGAAGCCCAATCTGGTCGACTCTTGTATAGGCATCTCCAGTGATCACACTTCTTGATGAGAATCCAGAACCCTTTCTTATAAAAAGAGTTCTCATTTTCTCGAGCCAAGCTTTTGTTGATGACTCATTGGACTCGGCATGTACTCCAAATCGCTCTCCTACATCACGTGCTGACTTGGAAGTGCCCCTTACTTGAAGGTACTGGTCAACCACTGATTGCAAATCTCTGGCCTCGACTTCATGGGACTCGAAATTTGGAGGACCAGACCTGGAGCCTTTGATGATATCGACTTGCTTCAGAACTTTCTTCAACATGGATATAGAGAGATCCTGAAATGCAAAATGGAACCAGTAAGTACCAGAATTTCATTAAAATGACCGAAAACTAAAGAATGGAGCCCTGTTTCCAGATAAATGACTTACCGATGACATAACACTAATACCATCTGAAACATCAGGCACGGACAGACAATTTGGGGGAACAGGTAAATACTTCATTATGTATCCATCTTGTGGAAAATAGCCTTTCCTAGCAAGCTTTTTTCGAGCATCTGGTGAAATTCTCTTCAACATTTCCATTACCTGTTCAATATTGCGACCCAAAGTGCACAAAATTAAAAAAGACAGTTGAAAAGTGACAAAAAAATTCATACAATTTGGTCGAAAAACACATGCATGGTAATTGCTGATCCATGAACAACATGAATCAGAAATAAAACAGGTGGAAGGCAGGAAAAAGCAATTGGAACTAACAGCTCAAGATGAAAATTAAAGCATGCTAATAAATTTAGTTCCACGAAAGTAATTTACAAACACAAAATATAATGCAAGAGAAATTTAGGAACAAACCTCACAAGGCAGCAATGCACGAGTAAAGTTGTCACCATAACGAAAACCATATCTTTCCAGGAAGTTCCAAGATCCATCTTTTAATCTACCCCTAGCAGGAATCTTCAATTGCAAAAAACATGCACCATCTGATGTTTTGATCTCTCTTATTAAAATTTGTGAAGCTTCCTATATAAAAAGAAACAAGAGAAATTAGAAGCAATTAATGGAACGCAAATAAATGAAATTCAAAATCTAAAACATAGAGAAACAAACAGACAAATGCGAAAAAAAATCCAAAACTAGTGCATCAAGAAAACATACTATGTACACAGCTGTGCCAAAGACGATAATTAAAAAGAAAGAATTATGTTTCTTACCACACAGCATGACATCAACCTCTCAGCCACACCACCACCACCCTTAGCTGGCTGTAAGTTTTAAACAGCAAAGTCATACTTAAGCATATGAAACTCAAAATACAAAGCAGACCATGCACAAAAGTTCACATCGAATATAGATATGGTGTATTTTGTTTAACCAATATGTACCTTGTTTGGTTTCAGTTTCAAGCACTTCAAACACAACAAACTAAGCATCCTCTTCAACTCACTGATATGGCTGGGGTGATAAATTGGGATCGGTAGTTCAATGTATCCAAAATGACCTGAAAGTAACAAAATGAACGAAATATTCAATAAATTTCAAGAGGATAATCATCCATACCATGTAATTTCTGAAACAAATATTAGACATATATTCACCTTCACATTTTCCAACTTCTGATGTACCACAAGACTCGCATTTTCCAAATTCGAGTGGCAGACCAAGAAATGGATTTGTGAGCTGACTTGAATGGCTAATAGGGCAATCACTAACAGAAGCAGTTGACTGTAGGAAAAAATACAATAGTGAGCAGTGTAAATTCTGAATATTTAATCAGATGCAATCAAAGATTCATGCTAAGCAAATTATTCATATACTTACTATTTCCTTGTGGGATGCCAAACCAAATCTGATGCCCACCAACTCGGCCTCCATAATGGTTGGTTGAGCTTTATCCTCCATTAATAATGCAGCTGAGATTAAAATGAAGAAGCCAATAATCAGAATAAGAGCAGAACAGAAAATTTTTAACCAATCACTGGTGTTTAGGCGTAAGGGAAATAAATAAAAAATGAGCATGCAGATCTACTAAGCAAACTAACGATAATATGAACTAAGAACAAAATCACTAATACGTACATAAAAGGTCTAAATAGTTCGTTTTTGGTAACTGAAACAATAGAAACTAAAAAATCAATACCAATATTACAGGCTAATAAAAACACCAAAATCCCAACAGTATATAGTTAAAAAATGTTCTCTTTCTCATTTCCCCTCCAAATCCATGCCCTCGAGTTAAACAAAATACATTTAGATCTAAAAGGGAAAAAATAAATTTCAAATTATCTACATAACTTCTCTACTCTCTCAACTGTTGACCCAGACAACGGCAAAATCGATGTGTTTTTTACGAAATGTAGAGAATGAACAAGAACAGAGATTACACGAGTGATAAAAACCTAAAAAATGTACCTCCTTTTCCCCAACAAACAAACATACAAACATCAGAAGGAGGCTTTTTCCCTCTTGAAATGAAATTAAAACACAAAAATAGCGCCAAAAATTCAGCCTTAAAACATTTCAGAAGCCGAAAGCACATTTTTTGCCCTTCCTCTACATAATCTCAACCATTCAACTACCCAGTGCTAAAAACGAAAATGCAAGCACAGAAGACAAGTAAACCCACCTGAAAAAGCCGGCTTCCTCCGAGCTTTGACTGGACGATTGTGAACCCACAAGAACCCTAAAATCGAGAAACAAAACTCGACAAAAAAACAGAAAGGGAAAATGGGGGTGCCAAAAAAAGAGATTTTGATGAGAGTAGAGTGAGTGAGGTGTGTCCCCGTAACGAGTCAGGTGGCCTAAAAGAGCGTTTTGTTACTTTGCAAAGGGGGAGCGGGTGGGAGAAGGAAAGTTGCATGCACTGAGAGAGGAAAAAAAAAAGTTACCTCTTCTTTTGTCTTGACTAGTTTTTACCTAGCCTTTGGTTTTAACTTGGTGAAGGGCTTAGTTTTGGTGTGACAAATTTGGGTTTACCTTGCTTGAGTTTGAAATGATGCAAAAAGTATGTGTAATTTTGTGGGTAAATTGGGTATTTGGAACTGCTTTTTCAGTCATAAAAGCTCCCAAGAGTGTGTGAAATAGTAAAGAAATTAAACATTAGTTTGAAAAAGCAATTATAAACCGGTTTCGGAGAGAATGCGAGAACCAAAGCTATGGATTGTGGTTACACCTGTTCATGGGCTAGGGTTTCCACCCGATCTGAGCTCACATCTATGGAGGGGCTTGTACACTCATTTCTAAAGAATGTATGCTCTGAATCATAGTATATTAAACCCGAAGTTTTATGAGTCGAGTTTGGTATTTATGTGATAACCCAAACCTGACTTTTTAAAAAAATTTAGTATAGGTCATGAGCCGGGTTTAGAAACTACCTCGTAAGTCCTGTTCAAACCCGACCCGAGCTTGAAATTTTAAAATGTGGATTAGGATGTACTTGGATTGATGCTTTTAGCGAAAAAGCCCGATCAAACCCGACTCGAACCTGTCCAAGCTCACCCAACAAACAGGTCTAGTTGCGGTAAGTGTGCTAATGGTTAATTTAAGAGTTAATGACCAATTTCACCATTTTACCCATCAAGAAACTGAAGGTAAAATGGGAATATTTGGGTTTTTTTTTTTTCTTCATAATTGAATTAAATACCTTGCTTGATTTTGACACGATGCAAAAAGTACGTGTAATTTTGTGGGTAAAATGGGTATTTGGAATTGTTTGGTCTAAGAGTTTGAAATGAATTTCCAGACAATAGTTGGGAAGCTTTGAAAATCAATTATAAACCGGATATAGTACTCGCTCCACAAATTTATCAAACATTTATTTTGTGTTTTTATCACCAAACAACAATTGTAATTGAATGTTCACAACTACATTTCACTAATCTGAAAATCAAAAGATATTCAACAACTACAATGACATCAATGAAGCATATGGCTGCACAAAACGAACCTACAGTGATTGCAAGAACCAAAGTTGTGGGTTGTGGTGAAGTGTGCTATGGATAATTTAAGAATAATGACCAATTTTACCCCTTGACCGATCAAGAATGCGAGGGTAAAATGGGAATTAAATTTTCTTTCTCTCTTACTAGAGACTAGAGAGATAACCAAATATTAACCCGTAAAACCAAACATTTTGATCAAATTTGTAATATATATCTCCAGGATCTAAGTTAACATTTATTGAAGCGCTAAGTCTGAGTACACTTTGGATTGCTTTCCAGTCTACTTTTGTTTAA
>CATIWQ010495209.1:0-20653 GCA_949673415.1 Euphorbia schlechtendalii
ATTCTCCTTGCTATTTAGATTTGAAATACCAACATAGGTAATTTGAATATTGTTTGTGCCGCCTCGAGTATAATAAGGATTCTTTAAGATCTTCTGACTGATTAGGATTTTTAATAGGTGGCAATGACTAATTCCGCCTCATCCTCTAGTAGCCAATTTAGTAGGGAAATAGCTAAGATGAACTCCAAGTACTTCAAACCTTTGAACGTAGATTATAATGATTATGTTTCAAACTCTAGGGTGCCCCATCTGATTGAAGTCATGTCTGAGTCGGATGGAAGTAGGGCATCTCATAGTAAGTCCGCCTCCTCTTCACAATCCTCTTACGGGGCGGATTGGGCTAAGTTAGATGAAGAAATGGGTAGGATTCGGCGCTGCCTAGAACAGCGATTTGGGTGTCCTCCCACTCAAAGAGAATGAAGAAGAGCTCCATCCGCTCATGAGGCGGAATGTAGCCACCCATCCTGAAACTTTAACCAAGGGAAAAAGAAAAGCTAGGGAAATAGTGAATAGGACGCCCAGTGTTGACCTTATCAATTCGATTCAAGATCGGGTCGATATGGAATTTGAGATGGAGGTTTTTCCCTGGCTTAAAGAATGTGAAATAATGCTCCCCTCCAAAGCTTAGGATCACCCGTTCGCCTGAAGGATACTTTGCAATCTACATGGACCAGATTTGGTCAGGGTTTGTTTATCCACTTCCTGAAGGACTCAGCGATGTTCTGAGGGGATTCAGCATTAGTCTAGCTCAGATCCACCCCAACACTTAGATTGACTTGGTGGGGCATTATTTAATTTGTACGGGGCTAGAGATGCGGTTTGATTCTGAGTTCTTCAAGAAGATCGCCTCGTTAAGGAAGACTATGAGCGAGGATATGTATCACTTTGCTCACCGTGGTGGTTTTTACAAATTTTTGAATAAAGTGGACTCCGTGAAACATTTCAAACAGTACTTTTTCTTCATCAAGCAAGAGAATCGTTTCCCTTGGTTTCCAACCAACTGGAACCTTTCTCCAGATTTAGCTTGCCATTCTGCTGGCTCGAACTCTAGGGTAGATGTTTTTAAAGCTCTTAGGAAAGGAGTATGGCTGTGCCAAACCATTAGTTGGGTTATGGTGAAAAATATTAGGATTATTGAGCCTGGTCAACCAGAGCATATTTATCATGTCGGGCCACAAGTTTTCCCAGGTACTTAAATCTTTCCTTTTCTTTTCAATGTCTAATTTTCCTTCTGCTGGTAATCTTGTGTAACAAGCCGCCAAGGGATCCAAAGGCAACAAACATTTCAATGAACAAGTTGAGCCTGAATTTATTAGTGGTTCGGCTAATGCAGTTCCAGGCATTCGAGGTGGAGATCCGAGCAAGAGGAAAAGGAAGCTTAAGGCTCCTACTGAGAAGGTTCTGGAGATCATTGCAAAGCCACCTCATTCCCCTAAGATTGGAGAGGCTTCCCTCCAGCCGTTAAGAATTTAAATTTGCCTTTTAAACTTGTTTGTTTGGTATTTAAGTTGTCCTCTTTGTTTCAAGGTGCCAACTTGGACATTCCTGCCAACCCATCTAGGCCAGTTAGCGCTGAGTCTCTTTGGGCAAATCTGCTATCCTTTGCGGGTGAGGGTAATCCCTCCATATACACTACCTCAATCCAGAGCATCTTAAGGACCATCTTACCCCTCCCGGTGGAAAAGGACGTCCTGGTGACCAAGACCTTGCTTCAGTCGTCCAAAACTCTATTCCTGATGTCCACCGAGGTTCTTCCTTTATCATGTTTATGGTTTAAATTCTTCATTTTTGTTCACTGTTCATAGCGTAGTGGTTGGTCCAGATGGCTTCTCGGGTGGCTGAATTGACATGGAAAAGTCGGGACATGGTGCGATTGGAGCGAACTCATGAGCTCACAATTCGCGAGTTAGAGAATGTCAATAAGAAGGTTGAAGACCTTGAGGAGGCCAAAGTTGAGTCGAGTCGGTAGTTGGAGGAAGCCAACAAAAAGGCTGAGGAGTATCGAAAGAAGGCTAAGGAGATGGCTTTGGCTTGGAATGACTTCCAGAACATCATCTCAAAATATGAGTCGGAGGTTCCTAAGGTAGTCTCCGATTATAGCCAAGCTATGCTCAACATGGTGGTAGATTACCGCGAATATGGCCGCATGGTTTTTGAGGCTTGTCGGGCTCACCTTCCGGATCTTCCCAAGGACCTTTTGATGGGAGTAAACTATCCCAATGAGCCTGACAAGGAGGAAACGGCTCTTGATGAGTCGGTGGAGGAAGAGCCGGAAAGAGGAGATAGAGCCGAATCGACCCGCCCCGAAGCATAGTTAGCTTTATTTTTCTTTTGAACTTTCTATAAGAACATTTTAGCCTTGTTGGCCCTTTTAATGACATATCATTTTTCCGCCTCAAGTGTTGTTGTGTGTTTTCTTACCATCTTACTGGCTCATTTGTTGTTTATTTTTTTTAATGATACAAGTCTTATGCTTTTTAAGCAACCTCCATGGCCTTAAGTTAGCCATTTTATGGTATTTAGGTCTTATGCGTTTGAGCCACCTCAATGGCCTTATGTTTGCCATTTTATGATATTTAGGTCTTATGCATGAGCTGCCTCAATGGCCTTTTGTTAAATTAGCCTGATATTTAGGTCTTATGCATTTAAGCCGCCTCAATGGTCTTATGTTTACAATTTAATGGGTTTTTTTAGGTCTTACGCATTTGAGCCGCCTCAATGGCCTTATGTTGAATTAGCCTAATATTTAGGTCTTATGCGTTTGAGCCGCCTCAATGGTCTTATGTTTGCCATTTTATGGTATTTAAGTCTTATGCCTTTAAGCCGTCTTGTGCAATCTCAAAGTATGATTAGTACTTAAATGTGCACATTTTGAAATTAATTACTTTTTATTGAATGAATTAAAAAGTACATCCGGGAATTCTATGCATCCGGTCATCTACCTCTTCTAAGGGTTGGCCACCTCGTTAAAAACCTCTAGGGCAAAACCCATTGGGAAAAAGCCCATAAAGGAAAAGAGTATAGCCGCCTGGATCCCTCTAAGAGTCGTAAGCCATTTAATATGGCCTCAGCTTTGCGATGTTCCACGTTCTTGGGACCTCCTTCCCTTCCATAGTCTGTAACTTGTAGGTTGCTGGTCCGATGACTTGTGAAACTTTATAGGGGCCTTCCCAATTCACCCTCAACTTGCCTTTTCCCTCTCGCACCTGTGAGGAAGTTGCATCTTTCAGGACCATGTTGCCTTCTTGGAGGTAGATTTCTCTGACCTTTCTATCGTGGTATTTTACGATCCTTGCTTTGTAGGCGGCCATAAGGATGCACACCCTCTCCCGTTTCTCTTGTAGATCGTCAAGGTGGTATCTCATGTGGATGCCATTTTCTTTCTCTGTGTAGTATGCTACTCGGTCAGATGGAGGACTGATTTCGATGGCTAAAACCGCCTTGACCCCATATAGCATTGAAAAAGGTGTTTCACCAGTAGATGTGCATGGGGTTGTTTGGTATGCCCATAGCACATTAATCAACTCATTCGACCAAACCCCCTTTCTTTCCATCACCCTTATCTTTATTCCTTGACCGAGTGTTTTATTTGTAATTTCTGTCTGGCCGTTGGTCTGCGGGTGAGCCACTGAGCTAAAGTGGGTCTCGATTTTTAACTCTTTCCAGAAATCTTGGAACTTGCTGGATGTGAATTGCATACCATTGTCTGAGATGATTCGGTGTGGTACTCCAAATCGCATGATGATGTTTTTTCTAACAAAATCCAGAACCCAATCTGGAGTGATACTACTAAGAGCTACTGCCTCGACCCATTTGGTAAAGTGGTCAATGGCCATAAGGATCTATTTTCTTTGTCTGCTTGCTTCAGGAAGAGGTCCCGTAATGTCAATTCCCTACGTTACGAAGGGCCAGGCGGTTAGTAGGACTACATGAGGAACGTGAGATTTTTGTGCATGGATTTGATATTGATGGCAAGATCTGACGTACGTCTCCCGGTTCATAGACTCCTAATAAAAGCCAACGAGGCTTGCCCTTCTAACTAATGTTACAGCCACCTGGTGGGAGCCACAATCTCCTTCATGAAGTTCTTGCAGTATTTTGGCTCCTTCTTCAGTCGTTATGCATTTTTTCCAGGCGTCTGAGTATGACTTCCTGTAAAGCTCCCCATTTAGTAAAGAGAACCGCATAGCTTTCCTTACAGTTTTGATGGCCTCAATTTTATCGTCGGATAATGTGTTTGTGGAAAGGTAATCGTAGATGGCTTTCATCCACCCGAGATCTCGCCACTCTATTAATAAACTCACCTCCATTTCATTGTTCGGGTGGGTGATTACTTCGTAAGGACACGTGAGGTTTTTCCATTCTTCTTTACTTGAAGCCGCCTTGGCTAACTCATCGACCCACTCATTTTCTTTCCTGGGAATATGTTCAATTTTCCAGGCTGCTCCTTCTGACTCTAATATCTCTAATAAGATGTCTTACCTTTGAGAGATACTTTGCCATTTCAGCATCTTTTGTTTCGAAGTTTTGGTTAATCTGGTTTGCGACCAGCCTTGAATCACTTTTGTGCAATAATCGATCTGGTGCTATCTCTCAGGCTAGCTCTAGCCCTTTGATAACTGCCTCGTATTCTGCCGCATTGTTGGTTGTGAGGAAGGTAAGTTTGGCTGCGTAGGAGAATCTAATTTTTCCAGGGCCTCGAATGTACACGCCGACTCCGACACCTTCATGAGAGGATGCTCCATCTACTAGGATTTCCCATCCTTTAGTTTTGATCTCTTTGGCTGGCTCGAGCCCTACGAATTCAACTACAAAGTCAGCCAGAACTTGAGCTTTCATGGCACTTCTGCTTTCAAATCTTATGTCATGCTCCCCCAATCAGATAGCCCACTCAACCAATCTTCCTGATGTCTAAGGTCTTTGGAGGACCTTTTTAAACTGGAAATTGGTCCTTACTATAATTGTGTGGGCCTGGAAGTATTGCCTCAGCAGGGTGGGGGTTGAGATCAAAACCAGGGCTAGTTTTTCAATCCGAGGATATATGAGCTCGGCGTTTCTCAGTACTTTGCTAGTGTAATAAATTGGGAATTGATCTTGCCCTTCCTCTCAAATCAGAACTGTTCCTACCACCTCATCGGTGGTGGCCAGATACATGTACAATGTGTCGTCTAGCTGAGGTGTGCTGAGGAGTGGTGGTTTTCCAAGAAATTTCTTTAGCTCTTCGAAAGCCTCTTGGCAGGGTTGATCCCATTTGAAGTCTTTATCCTTTTTCATTACCTTGTAGAAAGGCATGCACCTCTTGGCTGAGAAAGATATAAATCTTCCCAAAGTGTTGATCCTACCGTTCAACCGTTGGACTTCATTTAGGGTTCAAGGTGGTTCCATTTTTAAAACTGCCTCGATTTTCTCTGGATTGGCCTCTATCCCCCGTTGAGAAATCATGAATCCCATGAATTTACCGCCTTGCACTCCAAACATGCATTTTTCTGGATTGAGTTTCAGGCGATAATCTTGCAACACTTTGAAAACCCTTCGGACGTCTTCTGCATGTTCCGCCTCACTTCTACTCTTTATTATCATATCGTCTACATACAACTCCACCAATTTTCCAATTCGTTCTGAACATTTCATTAATCAGCCTTTGATATGTTGCGCCCGCATTCTTCAAACCAAAGGGCATGACCGTATAACAGTAAGTGCCTTGGTGGGTAATGAAGGATGTTTTTTCTTCATCAGTAGGGTGCATGGGTATTTGGTTATACCCACACTTAGCATCTAACAACGAGTAGACTGCATAGCCTGTCATTGCATCCGCTAATTGATCCATGTTTGGGAGTGGGTATGCATCCTTTAAAGTGGCTTTGTTCACATCAGTAAAGTCTACGCACATTCTGTAGGCTCCGCTTGGTTTTTTCACCAGCACAACATTGGACAACCAGCATGGATAATGGACCTCTCTAATATGCCTAGCTTTCAAAAGTTTACCCACCTCTTCTTCGATGGCCCGCTGCCTTTCGGGCGTATGCTTTCTTTTCTTTTAGACGACCAGCTCGGCACTTCCGGTCTGACACCGATGAGATCTTCTGATGACCATGAAAAAACATGTTGCTAGTTTGTGATGGCGTAAATTATTTGCATCGTTGCAAAGGTTCTTCCCAATTTTGAGCAAGCGATCTGGACCAACTTTAAGCTCTTCCAGCTCCTCAGCTGCCTCGATTTTCTCTGGTCGGTTTGGCTCCAACTCTTCTTCCACCATGAGTGACTCTCTATGTAATGAGGCAAGATATACTTCTTAAGCTAACAAGGGGTTGCCAATTACTACCGCAGTCCCTTTTGAAGTTGGTATGTGAAACACCAAGTCCATAGGGGAGATGAGCATGCGAGTTTTAGTTTGGAAAGGTCTACCCAATATGCTATTGAAGACCACTGAGATGTCTGCGATGCTAAACTCCACTTTTTCATGAAATTAATGTTTGAGGCATCCCATTTCCACCTCCAATGTGACTTCTCCCAAGGATTGAACTGGCTGTCCATTAATCCCAATGAGGGGCGTGCATCCGGCTCGAATTCGAGAGTGATGTACTCCTAACTTCTCAACAACACTCTTGATGATGATATTTACCGAACTGCCAGTGTCCAAAAGGATCCTCCTCACCGTGAAGTTTTCTATTTTTTGTTTCAACTACTATAGGGTCAGCATGATTTTTTTTGACTAACGAGTTTTATCTGAACGGTTTTAGTATTTCCGCCTCGCTTCCCACATTGTTCTTCTTGCTAGATGAGCCTCTAGCTCTCTTCTGGGGTGACTTGAATTCCGATCCACCCGCGATCACCATTATTATTCCTTTCGTTCCACCTGACTTTTTATTCAAGTCTTCTTCTCTCTCATCTTCACTTCCCTCTCTTCTTTCGTGTCTCTTAGTGATTCTTTTCACAAACTGGCTAAACTTGCCAGCCTTGATCAACTCATGTACTATGTCAGCCAGTGATCTGCAATCATCCGTGTGATGTCCCTTAGCCTTGTGATAATCGTAGTACTTGTTCAAATCGCGACCCAAGGTGACTCTGTCAAGGATTTTAGGAAAGCAAATGTTTTTTCTCTCTAGAGTCTTTTTGATAGCCACTAGTATCTAGCTCAAAGAGGCATTCGACCTCGGTAGTTCTTCCTCTAGATATCTGCCTCGACTTTTTCGCCTTCGATCGTAGAATCTTTTCCTGTCCTCTCTCCCTGTTTTCCTTCCCCAACCATTATCTTTCTTTCGGTTGAAATTTATTTCATCCGCTGGAATCAAATCCTTGGCCATCCCAAGCATTTGTTGGAGGCTTTTGGGATGCCTGGTGAGGATTGCATTCCTGAGATCTCGACTTCGTGTGCCTTTCAGCGTTGCCTCTTTGGCGGTGCTGAAATCTAAGTCTCGCATGTCCAGGCAGTCCTCATTGAAGCAATTGTAGTAATCACGCAGGCTTTCTTCGGGGCCTTGCACAATTTCATGTAGGCTTCTTGTTACCAACCCAACCGGAGCCCAAAAAATGCTTGTAAAATGCATCACTGAGTTTGTCCCAGCTGCCTATGGAGTTAGGGGGCAGGGAAGTGAACCATCGGGCTGCAGGTCCACCCAAAGTGGCTGAAAAGTATCAGCATATATATGCCTCAGTTGCTCCCGCCATTTCATCCGATTCTTAAAATCAGCAGCGTGATAATTTGGTTCATCTTTTCCCATATATTTTTCAAAGGTAGGTATGTAGAAAAGTCTTGGCAAGGTCTGGTCGAGGATGTTTTTCTTAAATGGCGAGAAATTGATTCTCGATGTTACCTCTTGATAAGGAACATCTAACTTTGAGAAAAACTTCTTGGCTTTCTTTTCAAATTTTGGGTCATCTTCTTCTTCACTTTTCGACTCGACAGACCTTTTTAAATTTTTAGCTTTCAGGGTCGGTTTAGGCTGCTTGCCTGTTCCTAGCCCTTGGATGGCGGCTAACGTTGGCCCTATGTCTCCAGGCAGAATCTAATCATCCTTCATTACAGATATCAACCCTTAAAGCAATGATAATTGAGTTGTCTATCAGACTAGGTTTTGCCCATGGGTTGTGTGGTTATGGCATTCGAGGATGCTGAGAATGTGATGGAGGTAATTTGGGGATTGGTGTGAGGGATGCCGGTCGTGAAAACTGGCGAAGTGATGTCATAAAGGTGAGGCGGCATATGTCCCTGTGATGCATTGTCAAAATCGTTGATCAAATTACGAGGTGGTATTGTGTCATGCCTAGATATGATCAGGCCAGCTTTGCTCAAATAACCATACATCACACCAGAGGAGATGCACGTTTCAACGACTGAATTCCGATACGCCTCCATCTCCTCCGGGGTGATTTTATACTTTTGTTGCAACTGGAGGAGTGGGTTATCTCCTCCGACGAGTCTATCAACTTGGGGACGTTCGCTAGTCTTAGTCAGTGACGCTCCCGTGATAATTATTCCCGTGGTTAGGGGTTGATTACTAGTTCCATCAAGAGCCATTTGATATTTGACTGAAATCTCTAATTCTCAGAATGTTCGTGTGAACTGATATTCTCGCCTGAGCAAGTAAATTCAGTCCATGCTCACCGCACCAATGTTAAATTAGGCCTGAAACGTGGTTCCACGTGCCAATTCTCTTATTGAAGTTGACTCCTAACGCCCCTCTTTTACGTGGTCTAATGGTTCCTGCAAGATAAAAATCATCGCTATGGGGGACTAGCCATGTGACCGGCGTAGCCTCTCGATGCTTAAGTTAGATTAGATTTAAGAGAGGAGGCAGGGAGTTTTTCAGTGAATTTATAATACGTACCTCTACGTGGTGACCCAAGGGGTCCTTTTATACTCACTGAACGTCCCAAGTCTGATCCAAAGTGTGAATCATCTAGAGTTCTAGTTTGAATGGAACTTTATCCTGATGATAGGGTAAAGTTTATCTGAAGTTAGAGTTCCAACTATGGAGCTCTCTTTGGAGACTCGGAGTTTTAATTGAACTCTTTGCTCCCGAGGCGTCGAGGTCAGTTTAAGCGGATAAGCCGACTCAGCTTGGTAGCCGCCTGGACATTTCTCTGAGATTCGGGAAGACTTGGTTCCTTCCAAATCTGGGGCAGATACAGTCCGCCTGGATGATTACTAAGGCTTTACTCTCGGGGTTGATGAACTCCGCCTAGATTGGCAGGAACATTCCTAGCCTCATCGTAACATTTTTCCCTACTCCAGGTGGATATAGTTCACCTGGGGGTTTTGCGTGGCATGCACGCTCCTGTTATTATTTGACCTTGTTAACACATATATATGTTATGATTTGATTTCTTCATGTGCATTTATAAATTCTTAACATTATTAAGATTTTGATAATCACTCTCCTTTTTTCTTGATAAAATAAAGTTAAAAATACGTTAACTGATAAAGATAATCATTTTAATGTGCACGAAACAATTAATTTTTTTGTAATTATGATATTTCTAAATTTAAGTTGTGACAATATGCTATTAAATTAGAATATTTGATTTCTAAATAATTTAAATTTGATTTCTAATAGGCCGGATTGATTGGACATCGTCTCATGTCTCACCTCTGTCCCGTATGGTATCCATAACTGATCTTTTACTCTTATCGTTGATTCCATTGAGGTGATAGTTCACACAAACCTTCGACAAGGAGTGGGATGTGAGCACTACCAAGTCACTGATTCGGATTCTACCTGTGACTCCAGCGAGGCATCTATGGAACCTGATAATTCACTTGAATCTTCTCATTTTGCCCGTTTCGGAAGGCTTTCCGAGATGCATTATGATTCGTTAGTACATTTTGACAACTACTTGAGCATTATCCCTGAGACTAGGGAGCATGACATTGAAGCCACTGAGATTCAAAATCGAGACTATCGAACAACTCTTCCATCGGTAGCTACAGTTACATTGCCTCATAACGCAGCTTTCCCACCGACAGCAGCAACGTCTCTGCATTATAATGCTCAATCAGACTCATCGGGACCTGATATTCAGAACATGAATCGCATCATCATTCTATCTCTGATGCATACTTCACCTACTAATGAGAAAGAATTAACCATGGAGTTGGGAAGAAAGCTAGGCCCTTTCAAAACTCGACATGAACCGATTGTAATGGCTGAGGTAGAGAAATTGACCGTTTGAGTCTCTACTTGGTTCGAGGAATTATTCAGTGATTATCTTGTTGGCCTTTTTATGTTGGAATTGTCAAGGGGGATTCATAGCCGTTATAAGCAGCAATTTGTGTTCTCATGCATTCGTAGGAATAACTTGCAATTTTTTGTATTATTGGAAATGAAAGTCGAGGATGTCTCGGTTCATGCTATCCGTCATTTTTGGGGTCATAATGATTTTAATTATCATTACATTTTGTCAGTTGGCCTTTTGGGAGAGATTCTATTCTCCTAGATTCCACCATTCTTAAAGGATCGGTAACTCTCACCAATTCAAGATGGGCGGTAATTGAATTTACTTTGCAACAACATACTTTCCATGTATTAGGTCTTTATTCTCTGACTAATCATGAGAATAGGAATGCATTATGGTCCGAAATAGCTCCAATTATAAATGATTTCCCGAAATTACTACTATGTGGTGATTTCGACGAAGTTTTGCATGTTACGGAAAGAGCTGGTGGTAGATTTGTTCTGTTTATTTCCGCCTTCCAAGACTTCATTCTGGAATGCAAACTTCATGACCTTCCACTTCAGGGCCGTGACTACACATGGCATAACAGGCGATTATTTTCTCACATTGATAGAGTCCTCGCATCAACCGAAATTCTTGATTTATGGCCAACTATGTCTAAATCAACCGTTGACACCACCTTGTTCGATCATTTGCCTATTTTATTTAGATCTAGTTGCAGCCCTCCAACTGGCCCAATACCCTTTAGATGTTTGAATTTATGTTGGGACAATGCTAATTTTTTGCCCCATATTCGCTCTTCTTGACAATCTATTTGTCAATCCCACCGCAATGCAGACATTTCTTTGAAGTTATCCAAACTTAGCCGTGCTATCCAACCTTGGCACTTGGAAAATTATGGGGACCTAAATAGGAAAATCTCTGACTTGGAAGCAAAAATTTTGACACTCACTTCAAGTATCACTCCTCGGCTCCTAAGTTTGATGCAACATTCGGAACTAGATAGTCTTCTCTCATTACTCCATCAAAGACGTGAGAGTTTTGAGAAACTACGCCACCAACAATCGAGGGTTACTTGGACCCTTCTAGGGGATAACAACACATCCTTTTTCCATCGAACGGTGTCAGTTCAGTTCTGTAACAACCAAATTTCCCAATTGGACATTGACGGTAGAATTATTTCCGATTCGCAAGGTATTTCGGAAGCTATCCATTCTTATTTTGAGCAACTCATTAAGGCCAATCAAGAGGTGCTTTTCACACTCTATAAGCTTTAATTTAATACCATTACTACCCAACAAAATGCAGCCTTAACTGCCTCTTTCTCGGTTGATGAAGTGTGGGAATGTGTTCGTGCTTGTGGGGAAAATAAAGCGCCGGGGTCCTGATGGTTTCAACTTTTACTTTTACTTTTACAAATTCTTTTGGGAGGACTTAAAGGCTGATCTCATGGATATTTTCAACAATTTCCACGCTAATTCTCTACTGCCCAACTCTATCAAAATGTCTTTCACGGTGCTGCTGCCCAAAGTACCAGGTTCATGCGCTTTATCCAATTTCAGACCAATTACGCTAATTCAGGGGGTCTATAAAATCATTGCAATGTTGTTATCCATTCGTTTACAATGTGCACTTCCATCGTTAATCTCGAATAACCAATTTGCTTTCATCAAGGGGAGAAGCATTCACGAATGCTCCTTTTTGGCATCGGAAGTCATTCATTCTCTACACGTTAAACGCAAACCCAATCTGGTCCTGAAGCTTGATTTTCAAAAGGCTTTTGATAGTATATCTTGGGGTTGCATTGATTCGATTTTCGTTAAAATGGGCTTTGATAAAAAAATGGATTTCATGGTTGTCAAATTGCAGGAAGAACTCCACCACTTTGGTTTTGATTAATGGCTCTCCCAATGCACCGATCCATATCAAGAGAGGGGTAAAATAAGGGGACCCCCTATCCCCTTTCATACTGTAGAAGGTCTTAAGCAGCTAATAGACACTAGCATTAGGGAGGATGTACTGCCGGGGTTTCGTATTGAGGAATCATTGCCAGATATTTCACTTCTTCAGTTCACGGATGATACGATCTGTTTCCTTCTAGTAGATGAGACAATTATCCCAGTTTTCATTAGGATTTTGCGATGTTTCGAGCTAATTTCAGGTTTTCGTATCAATTATCAAAAGAGTGCAATAATGGGAATACATGTTTCAGAAAATTCCTTAGCTTCATTCGCAAACCTTTTCGGATGCCAAATGGAAAATTTTCCAATTAAATACTTGGGTGTACCGCTTTACTTAAAACAGCCCACCACCTCTTCTTGGGACCCGTTGACTGGTAAATTCAAAACTCGGTTGGCAAATTGGAAAGGAAAGTGTCTATCTTATGACGAAAGAACTTCTCTAGTGAAATCAGTACTCTCTTCCCTCCCGATTTATCTATTATCTCTTTTTAAAATTCCCAACAATGTGATTTTAATTTTAAATAGATTGATGCGTAATTTTTTATAGCGAGGTGACTCAAATGCAAGCGGACTTTGCAAAGTGGGTTGGGACACCGTATCTTTACCATTCCATCTCGGAGGCCTTTCCATCCGAGACCTCCATCTAGTCAATGTGAGTTTGCTTTTCAAATGGATTTGGAAACTAAATGTATCCGACGTTAATTCCCTTTGGTTCATGCACTGTGTCCATCGTTACGGAGTGGAGATCTTGGCACGAATTGATTTTAAAGGATCCGAAGGAATTATCTCCGTTGTGGTGCGGTATCCTCAAATTTTTTTTCAAGGAGGAAAATTGGAATTTTTCAACTCCCATGTTCAGATTAGTGTGGGGAATGGGCGGGTAGGTTCCTTTCGGAATGATGTATGGGTATCTGATTCCCCTATCAAATCGATTTTCCCGGATTTGTTTGCAATTTGCAATAGGAAACACTCTACCATTCGAAGGGGTGTGGGTTTCTATTCGCAAGCCACTCTCAAACACGACCTTTTTGGAAATGAAGCTTACGTATTTTGGGGCAGCAGCGTTGTTCGGACTTGAAAGCTCTTATAGCGGCTGCTTTCCCGTCCTTTTTTCAGCATTCCGGTCACTTCGAACTACCCACTCCTCCGGGAAATGATGACCAATTTGTTTGGGATATTGGAAAACATAATGAGTTCTCGACGGGATCCTTGTTTCATGGTTACTACCAACAAGATTGTTGGACGTCACCCTCGAAGGACTTCAACTTGATATGGGGTACTCTTTCGCCCCTGAAAATCAAATTCTTCATTTGGGTATTTTTTCATAACCGGTTACCAACTTGCGAGTTGTTATGGAGACGGGGCTGCATTAGTAATGGGTGCTGCCCTTTTTGTTCCTCCTCGGAATCGTCGGATCATTGCCTTTTCTTTTGCCAGGAGAGTTATAGGTGGTTAGGTCTCTCTTTGGCTTTACCTCAAACGGGCTACGAGTTCCTCCTTCTATGGCGCTCCTTCTTCAAGAGCGGCATTCATCGGGAATTTGGTACCTCGTTATGGTTCATCCAGTCTTGGAATATCTGGAAAAGACGCAACAAACGAGTCTACGATGATGCATCTCAAGATTTTGACGTTTTCTATAGAAGCATTAATTTGTGTTGGTTTATTTTTAATTCTCATAAGCGTAACGTTTGTCTTTCGATCTCGGACTTATTTTCAAATCCAAGCTTGCTTCTTTCCATGTAACACAAACACAACGGTTCCCTATTTGAGAAACACTTTTTATTAATGAAAAGAGAGATGAGTGTTTTGTAGACAAGCGGATACATCAACCTAGTTGGGACGTCCCCCCGAAAATTTCATCCATCCCAATCTTTTTTCCTTTGGGTGAATACAAAGTTTCTCCGAGGGGTTTTTTAAAAAAAAAAATTTGATCCTTTGGATGGAAATTTTTTTCTATATATAATGTTGTGGAAACTGATCATATTTTTTTAATTTTGAAGAGTTGAATTATGTGCTAGCTACTGCTAGTGAGGTTTAAGTGAATGTTATTGTTGAAATTCATAGTTTAATAACTAATTTTGGGAGCAAATTTTGTAATGGGCACAATACAAATAAAAAAGTGACGCAGTGCGTAGTTCATAAAACAGAGGATGACAGAGAAATGAGTGAGTAGAATTGATTAAACCACCGCTTTGACAGGTATATGTAATATATTGTAAGAGACTTACAATTATAATATTGTTTATGTAGTTGTGTTTGAATTAAAAGCAAATGCAACTTGTTAATATAACTTGTTATATGGAATTGATTAAAATACAACAAACTAATCTGTATTGGTTCACTTTTTAAAATTGGTTGAAATTTAAGTAGCAGCTATTAGGTTGGTATTTATTAATGGCATGTACCGTTAACGAACAGAAAAGATTTCTTTCATTTTTTCAATTTGTAAATGTGCATAAGTTTATATCCTTAACATTGTATTTCAATTTTAGTTGGTTTAACTTTTCAAATATGTTTTTTAAGTGGTTGAGGAAAATTGATGTAATTTTATAAGTCGAAGAGGTTAACAATGACTTTTTCAAAGTTTAGGAAGATAATAAGTAAAGTTTAGGTGAACTGATGATGAGTTTAGCCTTTATTAATGATTGAATACGTAGTTTATCTCTGAACTTAAATCAAAAAGCTCTAATATCACTTTCAACTTTCAAAAATTTTATATAAAATCTGAATATGAAAAAAAAACACATCAATTTCTCTTAATTTCATGTGTTAGATTTTAATTTGAATGAAAAAATTTTAAAAATAACATTTTTAAAAGTCAATTAATATAGACATTGATAAAAAAAACTGATTCTCAATTCACCTTAGACATATTAATAGAGAATCTGAGGTTTTCAAAAGTTGAGTATTAGATAAGGTTGCCTAAACCGATGAGGGTAATTAATTCATTAAACTTTTATTAATTTAATTATTTATGGACTGGCAAGGAAGGAGATGAGCTTATTTTTCATGCTTCATTTCATCAGATCACATCATCTTTGTGTGGGCCTTTAGTTTGACCATATCATTTTAATTTCACTTTTTTTATTATATTTGTTTTTAATTTCCTTACTAGCTACGGGACAAAATAGAGGTAGTCTTTTCAAATCAAACTTGATTTGATGTATAAACAATCACTAATATTTATGCATTCTTTCTCAAATATTTCGTACATGATAGATATGGTTGGATTTGACCATTCTCATATTCATTCTCCGTTTTGGAGAATCATTGAACTTACTTTTAACATATTACAATATCCATATCCAATTGTGTTAAGTGAATTAAAGCTTTTACTAGCTTTCAATTTGTATTCTAAATAGGCCTAATGCTTAAAGGCTATCCCAGATGTTGAACTCAACTTATTAATTCTTCACTATATATTGAGTTTTGAAGATAACAAATTATTTAGAATAGTAAAATTAATTAGATGCTTAGTGGATTCTTAATTAAGTAGTCAACATGAGTTTAGTTTTGGTTAAATAACTCCGCTTCCCATAGGCTTAGTTAAGTTATGTATTAGAGTAATTAAAAGTTGCGGTGTTGAGCTAAGGAATAGCGGCAAAGCAACTCAGATTCAAAGTTTATTTGGTATACATCAGCATAGGCTTAGTTACTTGGTTAGTGATGATAAGTACTATACCGTTGTTAACTTAAATGAAATATGTGAAATCAAAATATTCTTCTTTGATGAGTTTCAAAATTCAACAAAGGATTTGGCGCTAAAAATATAGGAATATTCATGTCGTCCAAACTATTAAAAGGTGTCAGTTCGAATGTTGGCTGTAATTACTAAAGTCCAAGAGATAAGGTATCTTTTTCCAAGCGCCATTTTTCCAGCATCGTCGCGCTTGTGAGCGGACGACACGGAAGCGATGGGCTGACAGCGTGCTGAGATGAGAGGTACGATCCACCGGGGTATTTTTGTGAAAATAAAATACGGGTCGGGGACTCAAAATGTTTGAAAGAGAAAGCAAAAACGATTTAGATCATCACAACCCGAATCCACCGTCTTGTAGTGTAGAGTCACCACCTGGATTAGCTCTTCCAGGAATTAAAGTCATGTGAGGCTTAACGTCTGGGAGATAGCCCACTAAGATACAGAGATTCGGGTTCGGGATAAGTTGCTTACTTCTTGTTGGATCACATTATATTATATCTACAGAAAATCATATTTCTTAATTGTGAATATTTGTACTTATGTCATTTTTTGAGTTTGTAATGTATGATTTTACGCGCACGTGGAAAGCAGTAAATCCATACATAAAGCAGTATGTAAATGCGGAAAAATAAAGATTATAAATTACAAAACCTCGGGGGATGCAATCTCCCGCCTAATCTATTAATTACGTTTCCTTTAAAAATAATTGCAATACTCAAAGGAAAATAAAATCATAGGCATATATCTAATCTAATCTACCTGCATCCACACAGGTTTGCACAAGAGATATAGTACAACATGAATATGTACACATATGTTCGATTTAATTTTGAGGAGGCCTGTGTGGCCTAATTAAAAATATTGGCGGTTAAGAATTCTTTATTTTGAAAGAAAATGATTCATTTTATTTACAAATATGTTGCACATTTTATTTAATGAAAATGATCACATGGTAAAAGGTGAGGTCTGTTATCCGGGAATTGTAATTCCCTTCGTGGGGGTTTTCTAACATGTATTTAATTACAAAATTCTCACAATTAAATAAATTAAAAGGGGAGCTAAAGAATGAAAGAAAATTACATAATAAAATAAATAAAATGATAAATAAATTAAAAAATAAAAAGAATTAATAAAATAATATTTACATAATAAAAGAAATAAAATAAATCATAGATCGATGACGAAAATAGAGTTCGTCTCAGAATTTAGGAGAAAAGAAAAATAAACATCGTAGTATAAAACATAGGAAAAGCAACTTTAGGAACTCAGAGGCTTACCCTTTTGTTGCGAATCCAAGTTGACAAAGCCGCTGGATTTTCGAGAGTGCTTTGATTTGTGTGAAAAAGAAATGCTTATTTATCCTTAGAATAATCAGACTTGGACTCTAAATTTGTTTTAGGTTTGAGAATATCTGAGGATTTTTAAGGAAAAATGAAAAAAAATTGATTTGAAGATAATTAAATTCGGAACCCAAACTTGTTTTGAACCCGAATATAATCAAAGTAATTCTTAAAAGAAAGATGACAAAAATCAGAATTATTTTGTGAAGAAAAATATTTTTTTTCAATAAAAAATCATCCCTCTTTGTCGATAAAAGAAAATATTTTATTGTAAAATTTTTCTGAGTCCTTTCATCAAGAAAAGACTCGGAAAAATTTTACAATAAAATTCGCCTTTAATTGAAAATTCCCCTACTAATTATAGGGGAATTTCCCTGAAATTTCCGAGTTCAAGTTTTCCGGCGAGGGGGTGTCCTCGCCGGAAAACCCGGAGTGCTAGCCGGCCTCGATTTTATTTTTTTATATATTTATTATTAAAAATGATCTAATTAAATTATTCCGAACCATAAATATCTATTTAGGTCCTTAAAAATATTTTAAGCCTTTTAATTTTCACTTTAATGCTTTTAAATATTCTTTTACAGTTCTAAATATTTGTTTAGGGCCCAAAACATTTTTTTACTAGGAGAACTTCTATTTGAAGATCATTGGACAGTCGAAATTATGTGATTGAAGGATTAAATCCCGAAAAGTCGTCATCATAGAACGCACAAGCTAGTACAAAATCCCGTGCTCACAGCGCCACTGCAACATCAGCAAATGAAGCGATCACATTCTTCCACATTGCATCTCGCGCTCTCTCAACTAACATATATGTTTGAGGAACCAAACCTTGATGAGAGATTAATCAAGGAATTAATCTCGTGTTACAACAAAAAAATTCTCTCTCTCTCTCAACAGCTTCAAATCTGTCTCGAATAGGAAGAACTTGAAGAAGAGAAGAGAATTTGAAGGAAAAGTCAAGATGATAAGTTCATCAACTAGTTTCAGAAATCTACAAGTATAAATAGAGAATAAAGCAAACGTTTACAACTTTGTGAATCACCTGAATTTCTAAAGAGCTGAAACCATGTTCCTTCAATCTCAACATTTGAAATTCCTCAAGCAATCTCAAACGCAAACACTTTACTCATTATTTATTTGTAATAGAGAGAAACAAATTAGACTTAGATAAGCTAAAATATACATTGTAAAGAAACCAACAATTTATAAGTTGTGTTTCTGATCTTGCAAATTAAATTCTGAAATTGAGTGATTGCAGATTGAGAAGAGTACTCAAACTATAGAAGTGGTAGTTATTTTGGAAGGTACTCATTGTAAAATCTACTCACTGTTAAAGGCTTCTCCGCTTGATTAAAGGAGTTCTCACTAGTGGATTGAAGCTCAGAAAAGAATACATAAACTAGAGGTAAGCTAGGGACCAAACCAGTATAAAATCTCAAGTTTTGAAATTCCTTAATTTGATCTTAATCTTTGCAGTATATCGCTAAGCATAAGCATCACTTTCTCTCATTTTACTTAAGCATGAATACCGGTCTAAGTTGAGTAAGTTTTACTCAACATAGCTTGAGATGAAAACCAAGTTAGCTTGAGATGAGTTGTTTGTGTTTTTTTATCATAACAATTTGTGCACATTCGCATTTCACTCAACATACATTAACTAACTTATAAAGTTTTTCAAAAATCAATTTAAACAATGTTGAATCCAAGTTAATAGTTTTTCACAGTACTTAGAACGTTTTGAAAATAACAAACTGACTAGGATAGTGAAATTAATTGAGTACTAAGTATACTCTTAATTAATGAAGTTTACTTGAGTTTGTTTAAGGGAAAACAACTCAGTTTACTAAATAATTAACTAAGTTACAGCTTAGAGTAAGAAAAGTAAGTTGAGCTTAGTATTACATAGTTTATAAGATATTTACTCAGCTATGTTAAGTTAACTTTTTGTGAGAAAAGTTTTATACTTTTGACACATAGAGAAATAAATGGCACATGTGCTACTAATGGTTTCTGTAAGAAATGGAACATTCCTTTGATGCTTTTCAGAAGAAAAGAGCTATAATCAAAGAAGATATTCCAGTGGTCCTCACAAACAAAAGGTGTCAGTATAGAATGTTGGAGATTCCTCACTAAATCCAAGACAAAAGGAATCCTTTGACATGCACCGTTTCTCAGTGTCTCCATGCAAGCCTGCAACGTCAGCAAATGACAAAATTCCACATTGTAACTCGTACGCCTCTTTATCAGAATGGATTGCTTGATGATAAATGAGTTTTTGACGCTTTGGGATAATGGATTGATATCGCGCTTCAACGTTTCAAATCTTTGTATCTGAACATCCTGGAATTTGTCTCTGAAAATTCAAAAGATTTGAAGAGAAGAAATATTGAAGAGCTGCAAGGATGGGGATGTTTGCAATGGCTAATTCCAAGACCTTAAACTATAAATAGAAGAATGGCGCAGACATTCAAAACTTGGTGAATCACCTTGAATTTCTCTAAGAGCTGAAACTCTATTCAATTACTCCCAACTTCAAGAAATTCCAAATCAAGTAATTAGCAAACATCCATTGTTTATATCAGTTTGTAATAGAGAGAGTAGCACTTAAGATTTAACATTGTAAAGGATTCAACATTTCTATAAGTTGAATTCCTCTATTTGAATTTCTTTAAGAAATCTAAGTGACAGCTTGGGAAGGTGATCACAAGGTTTTGACTTTAATGACACTGAGGGGTTATATTCTAAAATGAAGCCAAAAACCTTGTTTCCCACTTTTCTACCGATAAGACAGAAGTTCAAAATACGAACAGGTGTTGTCAATATCGCTTATCTAAATAGAAAAATTGTGACCACTACAAGTATACAATTATGATGTAATTTTAAAAGATATCGATCCCACAGGGAAGGACTAGCTTTAAAGATCAACAAGAGAAATGGAATAAAGAAAATAAAATAGATTTGATTTTAGTTGGGAGGATTGGAATGATGGATGAATAAATAAATGTATGAAAGATTAGAGAAGATAAAAGTATATAGATTTTCCCTACGAACAAGTATAGAAAAGAAAACATGCAAGGTCATCAAAGATATTACGTTCACTAGATTAATTTAACAGACTCGGTTCTAGACACTCAAATATTCAATTATTCATCACAGAGCAACACATGAAATGACTTTTCTAAATCTAGTGCAAACAAATTAAGATGATTATATAAACCTGAATAGCAATATTACTATGATTAGTATGGGTCTCTCTCACATAGCCACATTTAGCAAGTTACATCTCCAAAAATGTTGGCTCACTAAACAGCGTTATAATCACAGATCTAGTGATTATACACAATCTCGTTAACCCCGAAACTACTCTTAAAGTTAACTCAAAAGCATATAACTTAATTAATATAAAAGACTCAACACGAAATACACATTATGACACATAGACATATCATAAACTTCGAAATAGAAAGTATAAG
>CATIWQ010495250.1:0-16588 GCA_949673415.1 Euphorbia schlechtendalii
GGTATGTAGTTGTTTTTTATGCAAATGCAGATACTAGGTAAATCTTGGGAGTGAAATGATCTACAGTGGAATTTTATGAAAAAAGAGTGAAAAACGATGCATGGAACTTAAAAATTTGGCTTAGGATTGAAGTTGTCAAAGATCGGTGAAGTTACAAGGAGAATTCTTAAGAAAAATCCAATTCAGGGTCACGACAATCATTCGCGGTCACAACTTGTTCTTCTTCAAAATAGAAAATTACCAATCAAAGATTCACGGTCGTGACTTGTATCGCGGTCACGACTTGGATGGTTTTCTGGTCTAATCTTCTTAACTAACAACCGCCAGATAAGGACGATCAACCGCCATCAACTACCAACAAGAAGACACTTATTAGAAGTTAACCAATCATGAAAAGGTGTTATCCATTGTGGATTATATTGAAGCTTCTCAACTAATCACAATGAAGTGATGCAATCATGGTGATGATAGCAATTAAAGAGTAGTTTTAAGAGTAGTTTTGGGCTTAACAATATCATGTATAATTACTGGATCTGTGATATACTGCTATTTAGTGAGCCAACATTTTTGGAATGGTAACTTGCTAAATGTGGCTATGTGAGAGCGACCCGTACTAAGTATAGTATTAATGTTGTCCAGGTTTATATAATTGTCTTAATTCGTTTGTGCTAGGTTTAGAAAAGTTATTTCATGTGTTGCTCTATGGTGAATAATTGAAAATCTGGGTATTTTGAACCGAGTTTGTTAGATTAGTTTAGTGAATCGTAATATCTTTGTTGAACTTGCATGTTTTCTCTGCTATCGTTATTTCGTATGGAAAATCTATATATTTAGATTCTCTAATCTTTCATATCTATATTTACTCATTCTTCATTCTAACCCTCTTATCCAAAATATTAAATCTATTTTATTTTATTTATTTTGTATTCCTTGTTGATATTTAGAGCTAGTCCTTCCCTGTGGGTTCGATATCTTTTAAAACTACATCGTAACTGTATACTTGCAGTTATCATAATTTTTCTATTTTGATAAGTGGTATTGACAACACCTATACTTTACATGAACAAGTTTTTGGCACCATTAATATATAGCCAAACTCTTTGCGAAAAAGTTATTAAACTTATTAGTAGAAAAGTGGCGAACAAATATGTTACTAGAATATCAAGTATAGTGAACTTGACTTTGGAGGTCACCCCTCCTACAGTTACCTTTAATTCAAAGATCCCGATCAAAGTTTTACCCAAACTGGGATGGTTCTTATGTCATGAAGAAGAACTTAAGCAAAGGAGTCACCAAGATCATGGACATGAATGGGAATGAATACGTCAACTTGAGGTAACCCTCAAGATCTAATATCTCTCCTTCAAAGGCCGAGTAATTCCAAGCAAGGCCTGGAGAGTAATCAAGAGCATCAGTGAACCATGGAGCAGGAAGAAAACCATGAAAAAAAGTCCAAGCCTGCATGGTCAAATATAAATAAAAAGTCAGACAATGTGAACAAAAAAGAACCAACATATACTAACCATAAATGGATAAACAATACCTAAAGAACCATGGGGCAACATCGCAGTATCCTCTGGTGGGCCCTCGAAACCAGGTCAAGGGCCCTCGTACTTGAAAAATTTTAGAGGCCTCCCCAGAGTTCTAGTGAGCCGCCCTAGGGTGACTTCACTGAAACTTCTGGTAAGACTCCTATGGGGTTTCGGCTGAAGGGGCTTGGTCGATATTAGGTGTCTACCAGAACTTTTTTTGGTGAACTTCTAGATGTTTTTATAAAAGAAATAAATTTTAACTAAATTTTTTTCTTTTCTAAGCTAATTTCCTTGACATGAATTAAGTTTTGGTTTAATTCTACTTCCTAGAAGAGATAAAAGCTAACAAATTAACAAGTAAATGATGAAAAGTGAGTTTTAAGAAATACCTCGATCCTGGAAAGGGGAATTCGATCTGGGAAATCGAGATCTAGCACCTCTATGGGAGTGGTGGGAGTGAATCCTAGCATGGTGTCCCTCTCGGTCAAACCATAAGTGTCATCAATGTTAATAGTGAAAATGTCAAGGTGATCAGTAGGCTGATGCAAAAGGCTGGACGTGAACTGGATTTGCCTCCCAATGACCATTGAAAACATCTTTAGAGAGATGGAAGAGAGAAAATTGCTAGATAGAGAATGAGAAAGTAAAAGTGAAAGAAAGAAGAGGATTTATTTATAAATAAAATGAGCGGACCACACCTCTTATATGTTCTCCAATAAAAGTCTTCTAACACGATGTAGCGATGCACGTGACATCCCCAATATTTTTCTAAATTACTATTTCATCATGTTTTAATTTTTGATTAAAGGGACAAAAATTTTTTCTTTGCATAAACTCAATCAAACAATTAAAACAAAATATATTTACCTCCTAATTTTTTTCCTAATTTGTCGCAGGAAGTAAATCAACATTCTATCAAAATTACCACTACTCGCCTTTGAAACGGATTCAGGCACCTCACCTCAACAGTTTTGACAATATGGAAAATCGACCATAGGTCAACTCACAAGGGGAAAAATGACTGCAATCAGAGGAAGAAACACTTGTTTGTCAAAATCACGCTGATGTAAGAAATAAACGAGTCACCCACATGGGAAACCAATCGAGGATTCAATGTCACCAACCACATCGATAGGGTATTTTCTCCATCCCTCCTCTCATTTCATGTAATCATATTGGCTATTTAACTAGTAGCGATCACACGAGGGGCAGCTATGAGCAAGGGATTTCATACAAGCTCGCGTGTTCTATGATAATGGCTTTTCGGGATTTAATCCTTGAATCATACAATTTTCGATTATCCAGAGTTCTTCGAATGGGAGTGCTCCTTGTCTCTAATTTTATTTTAAGGACTTAGAAAATTAGACTTTAGTAAAAATTAATTAAAATTATTTTTAAAATTAATTAAAATTAAAAAATTAAAAAAATATATAAAATAAAAAAAAATCGAGGGCGTCAAAACTGGTCTTGCCAGAAGTCTAGCGAGGCAACCTCACCAGAGTTTCGGTGAGGGACCCCCTCGTTCGAATTTTCAATTTTAACCCATATTTTTTCAGGTTAACTCCCTTATAAATATCGAGGGAATATTTAGTGTTCGAGATTGTAAGGGTCAAGGATCAAGCGGGTATATTTTCAGTCTTCCCAAAAATCTAAAGATGACGAGTAACGTTCCCAAGGATCAAGCGGTATATCGAAGTGGATTTGCTACGTAAGGGTAAGTCTCTGAGTTCCTAGAGTTGTTTTATCTCGTGCCTTTTTTAATGTTTTATTTTATTCTACATGTTGACCCAGCAATAATTCTGCGTTCTTTTATTTTGTAAATATTAATGTAATATTTCTATTTCTTCTTTTCTATTGAAGATTCTTGTTAGAATTCCCCCACGAAAGGAATAAAAATTATTCTCAGATAACAATCCTCACATTTTTAACATGCGAGAATCTTCAACAATTAAAATGAGCAACCAAAGTGTTAATAAAAATGAACCCTTTTATTTCAACATAAGAATTTTTAATCGCTAATTTTTCAATTAGGCCACAAGGCCTCGTCAAAATCAAATCAAACATATGTGCAAATGTTATGTTATACCCTATGCTAACCTTTGTAGATCCAGGTAGATTAGGATTAGATGTATGTTTAGGACTTTATTTTTCCTCTGGGTATCACAATTTCAATAATATTTTTTGTGGAAATGTAATTAATAGATTAGGCGAGTGGTTACATCCCTTGAGGTTTTGTAATTTTAATTTTCACTTTTCCGCATTTATTTATAGCTTTATGTATGGATTTTTAGCATTCCAAATATGTATCGTACATTATAAACTCGAAAACAACATAAGTACAAATATGCTCAATTAAGAAATATGGTTTTCTGTAGATGTAATTTAATATGATGAATAAGAAGTAAGCAACTTATCCCGAACCCAAATCTCTATGTCTTAGCGAGCCATCCCCTAGATGTTAAGCCTTACAGGATTTTAATTCCTGGAAGAGCTAATATAGGTGGCGACTCTACACTAAAAGATGGTGAATTCGGGTTTCACCAATCTAAAACTGTCTGCGCTTTCGCTTTCTCTTTCAAACATTCAGGGTCCATGACCTGGTACATCCTTATTTTCAACAAAAATACCCCGGTGGACCGCGCCTCTCATTCGTGCGCTCTCGGCCCATTGCATTCCGTATCGTCCGCTCACATTAGGTTTAATAAGACAATACGAGAAATTGGTTTTGTGTGAAACGTAATGAGCCCTGTGTATATAAGAAGGCTAGTGGGAGTGCGATTGTTTTCCTTGTATTATATGACAATGACATATTATTAATAGGAAATTATATTCCTTTTTTTCAGACAGTTTAGTCATGGTTGTCAAAGAAGTTATCCATGAAAGACCTTGGAGAAGCAGCTTTTCTACTCGATATAAAAATCTACAGAGATAGATCCAGAAGGCTGCTAGGTCTTTCATAAAGTGCGTACATAGATAATGTTTTCGCTAGATTTAACCTTGAGTAGTCAAGAAAGGGTTATCTCCTAATGTCTCACGGTATTAACCTTTCTAAATCTGAGTGTCTGAGAACATAAGAGGACAGACTACACATGAATGGAATACACTATACCTCAGCAATAGGTTCCAACATGTATGCTATGGTATGAACTTGGCCTGACGTCTCACATGCGTTGAGCTTCATGAGAAGATTTCAATCTAACCCAGGTGAGAAGCACTGATAGCCGTTAAAACTATCCTTGAGTACTTACGTAGCACTAAGGATATGCTTTTAGTATATGGAGAAGGTGATCTCACTTTGAAGGGCTACACCCCCGTGAGTTTTAAGTTTGAAAGGGATGATTATAAGTCCCAGTCGGGTTATGGGTTTATGTTAAATAGAGGGGCAGTTGTTTGGAAAAGTTTCAAATAGGATACGATTTATCGATTCAACCATAAAATTTGAGTATTTAGCTACTTCTGAAGCAGTTAAGAAAGCTATCTAGCTCAAGGAATTTATTGGTGATCTCGGTGTGGTGTCCAACATTGTAAATCTAATAGCAATCTAATGCAACAACAATGGGGCTATTACTCAAGGAAAGGAACCATGGTCTCGTAATATAAATGAACATATGCTCATAATGTACTATCTTGTTCAGGAAATAGTAGCTAGAAAAGATATAAATTTAGAATACATCTTGACATATTAGAATCTAGTGAATGGGCTAACTAAACCATTGACTCAAGTTAAACATAACTAGAATGTTAACGAGTATGGCATCAAGCACATGGGCAATTGGCTCTAGTGCAAGTGGGAGATTGTTATACATGATGTATGTCCTAGAGGCAATTAGGGCGATATATCTTTATTAGCTATAATGTACAAACAATTTTGAATTATTATTAATAATAATTAAGGCATCTTTATTGCTTATCAATACTTTCTCTTTATTTATGTATCTCGTAGTATTATATGTGTATAGTATTAAATATCTATATAGGCATTGATAAGACAAAGTCTGTGACTATTTCATAACATAAAAGTGTGTGCATATAGTGGGGAGCTATGTGGTGTGAAAACTACACATACGTGTTACTATGAATAGTTTACATAACCCCAATCATAGTTTCATTGAGACTAGACATCAATGAAATAGACAAACTAACATGTGTAGGATTGCTCCTTAGATTAGATCTAAGTAGCCGATCTCACGAGCTAAAGGTGGTACCTTGAGTTAACACATGGATGCATTCGAGTAAAGCATTAGAGAACGCTATAAGACAGACACTTGGAAATAACTATATCCATGTGCTGGTGTCATGTCTTATTATAGTAGCAGTACAAGTATCCTCATACATTAGATACTGGTTACCTTATGTAAGAGTTGTTATACTCTGGGTCATACTTATTCATACCCTGGCGATCAGGATGACATGGGTGGTTACGGGTATAGTGATGATCACATATTGGTAAGCTGAGTAGTGAAGATGGGATCCTTCGCTCCTGATATAGTAATATAATGGGAGATGTACCTTAGGGCCCCTTGTTGAAGTGACACACTCATAAACCTCTTATCAGAGTATAAGATTGATATAACAGTATCTAGTTAATCTTGATACATAATGGGTGAGTGGTGTTCTTTGTGAACAAGTCTAATTCCATGATAGCTACAGCTATTACATGAGCTAACACTTAATTCGAGCTCAATAAAATAGATGGTACTTAACCTGATGGAAGGAGTATATTATATTGGTTATTATGGCAGAACCAGATTAAGTCACAAGCATGTGATGTTCCAAGTATCAAGGGATAATATGCCATAGCTAGAAAGCCCATTTGATAATCTATAGCTATCGGGTTACATATCGGTCTGGAACACTAAGCCTAAAGGTTTCCAATTGGGAAGCAAACTTTAGGTTAACCTCTAGCGGCTCAATACTTTGGGATCCTATGAGGTCACACACTTTTGGTCTTTATCGAACTAAGTATAGAACCTAAAATATATGTTGTCGAACTTGTTAGAAGAATTATTAATTGATTGGACCGAATTAATAATTCAAGAGAATAAAGAGGAAATAGTGAAAAATTACATAGAGAGAAGCAAGTGAATTTTTCCCGTTGCGAGTGGGCCCCAAATGAACATTGGTTATTCAAAGAGGGGCTTATGCAACTACCCTAAGAGCTAAAACGCTTACGGTCCAATAGCACTTGGGCCACATGCCACAAGCCCATTCTTGCAATGGCAAAGCATCACTTAACTCAGTACGAAACTAAAAACTGAACTTGCTTAAAATATTTTTACAAACTCAAAAAGTAAATAAAAACTACATAAATGGCTTACAACAACTTCAGTTCCAGCTCGGGACAGACATTCTTCCTTAAGGAGGGAATGTCTATAACTAGGCCACCATTATTCGATAGTAATCATTACATGTTTTGGAAAAATCGCATGAAGAACTTTATTCAATCCCAAAGCATGCAAGCATGGCTCACTATAGAGCTTGGCCCACGAATTCCTACTATAATGAGGAATGGGAAACGTGTTCTAGTCGATCTAGAGGATTACGACGACACTGATCCTAGGCTTCTCAAAGAGAATGCCACAATGATTAATTACTTATAATGTGTGCTAGATCTTACTAAATTCAACAAGGTCTCAAAGATAGCATATGAAATATGGAAAATTCTTGAGATTACCTATGAGGGGACTGATAAGGTCAAGGAGTCCAAGATCAACCTTATGTTGCGAGAGTAATAGATATACTAGATCGATGCTATCGAGGGTATTCAGGCCATAAATACTAGATTCACATCGTTAATGAATTAAAGCATCTTGGCAAGGAGTTATTGAGGAGCTGGTAAAGAAGATTCTTCATACTCTTACCATTGTCATCCTCCAGCAATTGATCCGAGTCTTCCAAGAGAGATTAGAGTTCATAGCAACCATCCACTAGATAACATAGTTGATAATGTTCATAATCCAATGATGACCCGAGGTCATCTCAGCAGGATGATGAGTCATCCAGCCTTCATATCATTGATCAAACCCAAGAAGTTTGAAGATGGAGAAGGAGACGATTATTGGATGATCATAATGCAAGAGGAGCTGGATCAGTTCAACCGCAATGATGTTTGCAAAATAGTTCCGCTGCTGAAGGGGAAATCAATTATTGGTACAAAATGGGTTTTCAAGAACAAGCTAGATGAAGATGGCTTTGTTGTCGAGAACAAAGCTAGGCTTGTTGCACAAGGCTACAATGAGTAAGAAGGAATCGATTATGATGAGACTGATGCTCTTGTAGCCAGATTAAAAGCTATTCAAATCCCATGCACTTTCGCATTCATATGAACTTTAAATTATTTCAAATGGATGTTAAGAGTGCATTCTTGAATGGATTCATTCAAGAAGAAGTCTTTGTTCACCAGCCTCCAGGCTTTGAAGATCCAAAGTATCCTGAGCATGTCTTCAAACTGAGGAAAGCTCTCTATGGATTAAGCAAGCTCCTAGAGCTTGGTATGAGAGGCTGATAAATTTCTTTATCAGCAAAGACTATGAAAGAGGAAAAGTAGATTCAACTCTGTTTTCAGGTTAAAGAAGGATGATGTGTTACTATCCCCACGTCTACTGTGATGGCTAACGTTGTTGCAGGAAAGATAAAGGGTAGTGTGGATGCTGCTATTGATCAGCTGAGTCTTTTGGGTACCAAAATGGATACTCAATTGAACCAGGTCCATAAGTTGGGTGAGAACAGGCTAAAATAAAAAGACTAACCGATAATAAAATCGAGAACGTCTTTAAGGAGGTTGAAGTAACAAAGGATATTGGCCACAGTATCGTGAAGTTGGTAGAAGCCCAGTCGAAGTTCTTGCTTGTTTATGATAACAAGTACGATGAGATGGTCAAGCTGCTGAAGAATATCTCTTACAAGTTGGATAAGGCCACTATCATGAATCTTGATGCTTTGCACACCAAAATGTACACCATCTAGCGAGGTTAATGATCATTTCACAAAGAAAGTCTCCTCCTCATAGAAGTTCCTTGTGTCTACCATGGGGAAGATTTTTCCAAACATGCCGACTCCTAGTTTACCTACGATAGGATCGCTTTGTCCTAAAACTAGCATGACTATCCACACCAAGTTGAATGTCATAAAGACTAAGGTGGAAGACATGTAGAAGAATGTTGAGACTCTATTGAAGTTGGGCAAGCTGGATGTGAAGGATATTGATTATACTACCAAAAGCATATCATCAATTGGTCCTAAGGTTCTTGACATCGAAGTGTAGCTGAAGGTAGCTGTGAGTGGGCGACACGGAGCGGAGGGCCGAGAGCGTGCGGTTTCATAGGCGCGATCCACCGGGGTGTTTGAAAAAGAAGAAAAGCACCAGGTTGGGGACCTGAAAAAAAAGTTGAAAGAGAAAAAGGTGAAAAATGTTTAAGATCGGTTCGAACCCGAATCCACCTTCTTTTAGTGTGGAGTCGCCACCTGGATTAGCTCTTTCTAGGAATTAGAGTCCTGTGAGGCTTAACGCCCGAGGGACGGCCCACTAAGACACAGAGATTCGGGTCCAGGATAAGTTGCTTATTTCTTAAGTGATCACAATATATTACATCTACAGAAAATTGTGTTCTTTTAATTGCGCATATTTGCACTTAGGTCATTTTTGAAGTTTATATGCATGATTCATGTATTGCGAAATAATAAATTATTCACAAAGTAGAAAAATAAACCATCCACAAAACTGTAAGTAAATGCGGAAAGTAAAAGCGAAAAATGGAAATTACAAGGCTTCAAAAATCGAGGGATGCAACCGCTTGCTAACCTATTAATTACATTTCCCAAAAATAGAAATTGCGATACCCAAAGGAAAATTAAAGTCCTAACCATACATCTAATCCTAATCTACTTACATCCCCAAAGGTTAGCACAGGGGATAGCACGTATGTTCGATTTTGAATTCAGTGAGGCCCATGTGGCCTAAAAAAAGATCGCGATATTGTGTTTGTTATTTAAATAAAATCATTCATTTTATTAGCACATTGATTGCTCATTTTAATTAATGAAAATGCTCGCATGGTAAAAAGTGATGTCTGTTATCCGGGAATATATTTTATTCCCTTCGTGGGGGTGTTCTAACAAACATCTCCTTTTAATAAAGAAAAAGATGAAGAAGAATTACAATAGTTAAAATCAAATAAAAGAAGTGAAAGTCCTAGGTTCACAGAAGAAATCAGAAGAAGAAAATTCAACACTGAAAGCATGGGAATCGCAGTTCTAGGAACTCAGAGGCTTACCCTTACTGAACGAATCAACTTCGAAGAAATCCAATCGGTCCTTGAGAAATCCTCCTCGTCTTTTTATTTAGGTAAAAATGTTGTAGTAGAAAGTCCAAAAATTGTTCATTTTATTCATGGAATTCGAAGTCGTTCTAAAAGCTATATTTTTCTCTGATAATTTTTTCGGGCCTCTAACATCGAAAATGACCTGACTATTTATAGGAAAATCCCGAAAAATCCAAAAAAGGTAAGATTTTCCGGTAAGGGATCTCGCCGAAAAAAAAGTCCGGCGAGGCCCCTCTCTGAGACTTTGGCGAGGCCATGTGCCTCGCCAAAGCTTGGCGAGAGAGCCTTGCCAAGCTCTTTGGCGAGGCTTGGCCCGTCGAACCCTTTTTAGCGAGGTTCGCCTCGCCCGCCATTAGCGATGCAGGCCCCCGGATCTGGTTTTCCATCATGTTTTATGTATTTTTTATATTTTATATTTTTTAATTAATATCTGAATAAAATTAGATATTTTTATTAAAAATGTCCTTTTGAATTTTGAGACGAGAAGGATTCCTATTCGGATGCATCAAGGTACTCGAAAATTGTGTGATTCAGGGATAAAATCCTGAAAAAGCCATCATCATCGAACGTGCAAGCTAGTACAAAATCCCGTGCTCACAGCTACCCCTCGTGTGATAATTGATGGTTGTATAACCATTATTATCACACGAAAAGAGTGGAGGGATAGAGAGAATACCTGACTGATGTGATCGGTGACATCCCGCTTTCAATTAGTGATAAAATAAGCCTTCCTTTCTAGAGCTGTGTCTTCGTATGGTTGTCTGTTTCTTTCGTCGGTATTCTTAGGTACTTGGGGGGTCTACAGTTTCTTTCTACAGTGTCCCTCTTGTAGTCGGCAACCGTTTCATTCTTCGATTGATAAATGAGGCTATTTCTTTCTTCAGCCATCGACATAACCGTTTCCTTCTTCGATTATGTTTTGAATTTCCTTCAGATGTTGACTTGTTTCCTGTAACAAATCATAAAAAAAGAAAATAATGTGAATACATTTTACGATGAATGTTTTAATTATTTGATTGAGTTTATGCGGAGCAAAAATTTTTGCCCCTTCAATTAAAAATTAAAACATTGAGGAATAAATGAATTAAATGAGTTTGTGGAATATCGGGGGTATCCCGTGCATCTTTTCGTAGTGTTGAGAGACTTCCATTGTAAATGAATAAAATAAATTAATAGGTGGGACCCTCTTATTTTTTTTATAAATATAGCTTCCCCTTCCTTACTCCTTTACTTTTCATAATCTCACTCTCTCTCTAAACACTTTTGCTCTTTCTTCTCTCTAGCAAATATGTTGTCAAAGGTAGCTGGTAAGGGACTCTGTTTTACCCCTAGTCTCACTCCTCAGTCTACTGATGATCCCAGAGTATTTTCTATTGACATTGACGTGGTATACGGTTTGGCGGTGACTATGCTATGCTGGGGTTTACCATTACTTCCCCGATAGATACACTAGATCCTGATTTTCTGGCTCAGCCTCACCTTTCCCGGATCGAGGTATTTGCTAGAGACACTTTTATTTACCATTTTTAATGTGATTTTATCTTGTTTAGGAACTAGATTTGAACTGATCCTTGAACCATGTCACGGAATTTTAGCCTAGAAAAATTAAACAAAGATGAATTTAGGTCCACTGGAACAGAATTTCCGGTGGAGACAACCGAACCAGCGAGCGCCTTACCCTCACTAAACTCTCTGGCGAGGGTCTTAAGGGCCCTCGCCAGACTCTCTGGCGAGGGTCCTTAAGAGGCCATCGCCAAAGCTCTCTGGTGAGGGTCCCTTAAGGGCACTCGCCAGACTCTCTAGCGAGGGTCTTTTGGACCCTCGCCAGACTATTTGGCGAGGGCCTTATGGAGGCCCCGCCAGAGATGCCTGGCGCGGATTTTTCTAGCGCCGCCTCTCGGGGCCCTGGTCGCTAACCTACGTAATTTTTTTTATTAATTATTTATTTATTTATTTATTTATTATTATTATTTTTTTTTTTTGAAAAGAGATTGGAAAATGATTAAAACATGGAGTCCAAACGTCTTTTGGATCTGAAAAATTTTTTTTGAGGACATTTTTCTAAGAGATTTGAAAATAAAGTTCGGGACCCAAATGTGTTTTGGATCCATAATTATTTGATAGAAATTAAAAGAAAAATTATCTTGGTGTTTTTCTCGCTATTCTCGCATGTAATAACGTATTATTTGATTTCGTTTGCAGTCCCCCAAGCTTCATCCTACATGTGGATATACCACTATCCAGACATGGTACCGTCACGCCTCTTCTCACCCTGAGCTTATTCAGGACATCGAGGCCACCGGATTTGGTCCTCTAGCATGATCTTTACGGCCTACATTACTGCCGTATGCGACATTGATTTCGCTTACTCTGAGGTGGTGTGACTTTTCGGACACCTTCCATTTCCCGATCGGGGAGGTTACCATTACTCCCTTTGACATTGTAGCGATCACTGGTCTATCATGGACTGGTACTGTAATCCGATTTGACACCTTTTTGGAGCGGTTCTTCAAGGCTCCCACCGCTTGCAACCGTGTCAGAGACTTGCTCGGAGTCAACCCCAAAGGCCGGGTACTAAATTATAGCGTGTTGTTTGACTATTGGACGGGTCGACAGTCCGTTTCCGAGGCCGAGGTTCCTCTGTATGTCTGATCATTTTTTGCCACCCTGTTGAGTGTCACATTTTTCCCGGTCTCGAACAGCAAGATCAACTATGGGTTGATTGAGCTGTTGGCGAACTTGGATGGAGTTAGTGGCCACAACTAGCCATGGGCGATTTTAGCATAGACTTATTTTACCCTTGACTTGGCTGTTCGGGGTCACGTACAGTCGCTGCGTTACTGCCCCATGGTTCTTTAGGTATTGTTTGCTCACTTTGTGAATTGTGTGTGTCGGGTTTTTTTATTGATTGATATTAATTAATCCCTTTATTTTTGCAGGCATGGGCCTTCTTTTACAAGTTCCTTCCCGCCCCGCAGTTTACTGACGCTCCGCAGGATGCTCTGTGCATGGCCCGGATCTGTTCATCTTTCGAGGGGGATGTTTTGGATTCTACTAGCTACTATTAGCATCTTTGCGAGTTGAATCTCGAGCAGGTGATGGACCTCATTTATATAGATATGATCGCCTTTTTATCTTTAAACTTATTCTAACTTTGTTGTTCTTTCTTTTCAGGTGGAGCGTAAACCATAGTCTCCCAAGCTATCATATGGTGAAGGAGATCCGGTAAGACGTGGATCGCAACCACTTCATCCTTGAGGGGCCTAGGAGACGTGAGTGGTACCTGGGAGAGTGTACCCAGTTCTGGTATACTAAGCTAGTGTCTGATAGATGCATTCCGCCTATGCCTCCCACCAGACTATTTTAGGCGCACTTGGTGATTACTGATCCCGAGGAGCCGGAGGTACTCTTCGAGGAGCATGGTGTGAGGCTTTTCAGGCATCGCAGTGACTATGAGACCTTTATTCGGGAGAGGCTACTCCCGGTTTGCCTGATGGCTCAGCCCGAGGAGGCATGCCCTCCTTCTCGTGTTAGGGGTCCGGGAGTTGATGGTGGTTCCAGTTCAGGTGCTAGCGGTATTGGAGTGGGATGTCGGGTATGAAATGTGTTAATCTTTTTATTCATGTTGATCTGTTTCTGACTGTTTATCTATCTTTGTAGGAGTTCACCCGGAAAAGGGTTTGAGTGCTTGGTCTATATGATACGGTCAGGGGGGTAAGCACATCTTCGTCAGGAGTTGTTGAGGGGAGGTTCGCTATTCCCCTCGACTCTACCTTCTACTTGACGGGTTCCATGGGGACCTCGCGGGAGGTGCCTCTTCCCCCGAGCTTGCACACATTGGCCTATGATCCTTCTGACACTACTCATGTGAGTTTTAGACCACCAGCAATCTTTTAGGGACGTCTTGATGTTTGTTTACTCATTCCTTTCCTTTTGCAGGTCACACGTGAGGAGATGGATCAGGTGGCTCGACATTCTTTTGCATTAAGGGACTTGATAATTTCACAAGATGGGATTACACGTGTATGTTGTATTTCTCGTCTTGTTATATGCGATGCATGAAATGTAATTTTTTTTATGTACATGGATGTGATTTTCATGACATGTTTTGTGACTGTAGGATATGGCAGCGAGGAGCGTGGAATTCGAGTGACTCTATCGAGAGCTCGATGGTCACTTTTAAATACTGGATATCAGCCATCAGGGTCTAGATGCTCGCTATCATGGCCTTGAGGTTAGTCACTAGGAGCTAGGAGTCCGTCACTAGAGTTTGGAAGCTAGTCACCAGAGTTTGAAAGCTCAGTATCAGGAGTTGCTGCAGCAGAGCAAGCTCGAGCCGAAGTGCGGGCTTCCACCTTGGGTCCTCACAAGCCTCTTACATTTGATATCGATTCCCTACTTGATGACTCAGATGCTGGGTGACTCTTCACTCCAGAATGGGACGCCGGTTATCTTCACTCTCCCCAGCCTCCTCCTATGTCTGGTTTAGCAGGTGGTACTCCTAGGAGATTAGGTGCTGAGGATTTTGAGATATCTACCATGTTGCCCCGAGATTCGGTGGGTGGAGATAATGCTTAGGCGGTGCATGCTTAGGAGTTCCCTTTTAGCTTTAGTTTTAGATTCCTCTTTTCGAACCAGACTTTTTAGATAGCTCCGCTTTGTAGGATCTTAAAAAGTGTCAGGTCTTCGAATGTGGTGTTTTATTTTATGAATATGCTTGCTTGTTTGTGAATGTATTTTTGTATGTACATGAATGAATGTTAGTGCTAATGTACATGATTAATGTGTGTACGCAACACCGGTTTTGAGGAATTTCCTTTAGCTTTTTCCTTTCTGTTGTTGACCCATAATGAGCACCTTAGGGTCTTTCTTCGCACCATTCGGTGACTCGATTGGCGGTGGATTGAGAGTTTTGGTCTACGAGGTCTTCAGTACCTTGCTTCCAGGCCTGTGAATATGGCCTTCATTCGTGCTTTTCTGAAGTTTTGGGATCCCACCACTCATGTCTTTCACTTTGCCGACTTCAAGCTTTACCCCTTGGTCGAGGAGTCTCATGCTATCCTTGGGCTTTCTTTTCCGAAGGAGTCGATGCCAATATCCCCTGTGAGACTATCCTTCGCCTTTCCTTCTTTCCAGTTTGGAGGTGAGGATAAACTAAAGGGTTTATCGAACTTGGAGTCTAGTGAGCGCTTTTTGTCAACTCCCCCTGATGTTGGCAGCTTCCGGGTTGAAGCTGTCCTTAGTGGTGTGAGAATACACCCAGTAGTTATCTAGCTTGGCCCTCGATGGTGACTCTACTTCTTCTGGCGAAGTTTGTTTGTGGGGTTGGAGTGATTGCGCCTTTTCGCTTACTGTCGGTCATTGACCCACTCTCTACAGGCCTTTCTCCTACAGCTTTAGCCTTGGCTGAGAGATTGGTCCACTAAGACGCTGCTTCGGTGAATCAGGATTTAGCAGGAGACCATTTTGCTTTACTAGAGGTAATTCTCCTTCCTCATCTCTTTCTTTCATGATTTTCGTAGGTATGGCTGTTGGAGAAGCTTCGTTTGACTGTTGATCCACGCTTAGGGAAGGCTCGATACCTCCCTTCACTGAGCAAAGGTGCTTGGGTCAGGATTCTAGGCTCCTACCAAGCTTCTGAGATTCATTGGCTCAGCCCTTGGTTGGAGATTCCATTCGTGGTTACTAACGTCCATGATTCTGGTGTTTTGCTGATGGGGACGTCTTATTCCCCTTCTCGTCTGTATAGGCAGTACGGTCATCAACAACGGGTTCCTAGGTCTCTATGCTCAACCCATTTCCATGACTTCGATCCTGATACACCTGATGCTATACGGAGGCTTTGGGCACGCGCTCAAGTTGTTATGTTGGATTACACTGCCCTGGAGACCATAGATACTGACGAATTCTACCGCGGGTGGCTTGGTGAGATCAAGGTTCTTCCCGATGCTAATAAGCACTTTATGGTGTCTCGTGAGTGGGATAGGAATGAAGATGGTTTGGACCCCCTTTCTCATACTTCGAGGAAGCATGCAAGGTGGAATGACTGGCACCCTTAGATCTTATTTGTTTTCGTCATTTATTTTCAGACTTTTGTTTTTGCCTTATTCTTGGATTATGAAATTTTGTCGAATTTTATTTACTTGCGATATTCTGTATGCACACTATTCATATAAAAATAAACATAAATCTTTGCAAACATAACATATTTCATTGAACGAGTTTAAAAAAAAGTACAAGTTTTCCAATGATTTGAGTCCTGCCACCAGTTAGCCTAGAACAGGTTTTATAACTCGCGGTTGTTCGCCACTTTTCTACTGATAAGTTTAATCAAATATGGTTCCAAAATCTCATGAATGGTTGGCTATCAACTACACCAAAAACTTGTTCACATATAAAATGTAGGTGTTGTCAATACCCCTTACCACATAGAAAACTAATGATAACTGCAAGTATACAGTTGCGATGTAGTTTTAAAAGATATCGACCCCGCAGGGAAGATACCTGGTCTAAAGATAACTAGGGAAGTGTAAAAGTAAATAAAATAAAAATAGATTAAAGATTTTTATGGGTAGGAAGATTAGAATGAAAAAGATGAGTAAATAGAGATGTGATAGATTAGAAACTCTAAATAAATAGATTTTCACTACTAACAAGTATAGCAAAGAAAACATGCAAGTTTAACAAAGTTGTTCTGACCCTCTAGATTATCTAACAGATTCGGTTCTAAAGACT
>CATIWQ010495317.1:0-31809 GCA_949673415.1 Euphorbia schlechtendalii
ATTTTTATACTTCATATAAAAGATTTCACGTGGTATGTAGTTGTTTTTTATGCAAATGCAGATACTAGGTAAATCTTGGGAGTAAAATGATCTAAAGTGGAATTCTATGAAAAAAAGAGTGAAAAAGGTGCAAAAAGATGCGTAGAACTTAAAAATTTGGCTTAGGATCGAAGCTGTCAAAGATCGATGAAGTTACAAGGAGAATTATGAAGAAAAATGCAATTCACGGTCGCAACAATCATTCGCGATCATGACTTGTTCTTCTTCAAAACAGAAATCTTCCAATCAAAGATTCACGGTCGCAACTTGTATATTGCAGTCTCGACTTGGACGATTTTCTGGTTTAATCTTCTTAACTACCAACTGCCAGATTAGGACGATCAATCGCCATCAACTACCAATGAATAGACACCTATCAGAAATCAACAAATCATGAAAAGGTGCCTATCCATTGTGGATTAGATTGAAGCTTCTCAACCAATCACAATGAAGTGATGCCATCATTCACCAATGGACACAACTCTTCGTATGGATAGAAGTAACCCTTCGAACTCTATATATAGGGCTTCAAGACCTCACAATTTTGGAGACAAGCAGAGGGAAAACATTAGAGTGCATGAGTGAGATATAGTGTGTGTATAGATAGAGAATTCGCTACGTTCATTAGTGTTAGTAAGAAAATGTTTAAGTGATTCGAATCCTTGTTTCGATCACTAGATTTCTCTATATTCTCGAGTGATTGCTGTATAAGTGTACTTGTAAATCACTAATCAATAAAAGTTTTCGTTCTTTAATATTCGTTTGTTCAATATTCGCAAAGAATAGCATCCTAGCGGAGGTTCTATACGGGTCGAGGTCGAATTCAAAGCAGACGTAGGAAATGCGGGAATTGACAACTCCCGTTAAAGAGTGGATATGGTTTGATCAACTTTAGCTTTCACTTTCATACCTTACAACTTTGCTTTGCTTTCTACTTATACTTTTTATTTCGAAGTTTATGATATGTCTATGTGCCATAATGCGTATTTCGTGTTAAGTCTTTTATATTAATCAAGTTATATGCGTTGGAGTTAATTTTTAGAGTAGTTTCGGGGTTAACAATATCATGTATAATCACTGGATCCGTGATATAACGCTATTTAGTGAGCCAACATTTTTTGAATGGTAACTTGCTAAATGTGGCTATGTGAGAGCGACACGTTCTAAGCATAGTATTGACGTTGTCCAGGTTTATATAATTGTCTTAATTCATTTGCTCTAGGTTTAGAAAAGTTATTTCATTTGTTGCTCTGCAGTGAATAATTGAACATCTGGGTATTTTGAACCGAGTTTGTTAGATTAGTTTAGTGAATCGTAACATCTTTGTTGAACTTGCATGTTTTCTCTGCTATCCTTATTTCGTAGGGAAAATCTCTATATTTAGATTCTTTAATCTTTCATATCTATAGTTACTCATTCTTCATTCTAACCCTCTTATCCAAAATATTAAATCTATTTTATTTTCTTTATTCTATCTTCCTTGTTGATCTTTGGAGCTAGTCCTTCCCTCTGGGTTCGATATCTTTTAAAACTACATCACAACTATATACTTGCAGTTATCATCATTTTTCTATCTTGATAAGTGGTATTGACAACACCTATACTTTACATGAACAAGTTTTTGGCACCATTAATATATAGCCAAACTCTTTACGAAAAAGTTATTAAACTTATCAATAGAAAAGTAGCGAACAGTAAGCAAGTTAAGAAATCATTTAGATCTATAAATCACGTAGTAACTAAGCTACCATTGGAGTTGCTACACCTAGACCTCTTCGGCCCAATTCAACCTATGAGTTTGGGTGGTAAGAGATTCACTCTAGTAGTTGTAGATGACTTCACGAGATTCATATGGGTAGTCTTGCTGAGTAGCAAAGATGAGAATTATGAATCTTTTATCAAGCTCAGTAATCAGATAATGAATGAACTAAGAGCTAAAATCCTTAGAATTCGAAGTGATCATGGACTTGAATTCGAGAATTCCCGTTTCCAAGAATTCTGTTCAGCTCATGGCATTGAGCACAACTTCTCTTCTCTTTATACTCCTCAACAAAATGGGGTTGTAGAAAGGAAGAATAGGACCATAGTTAAAATGGCTCGATCCATGCTGAATGATAACAATCTACCAAAATACTTTTGGGGAGAAGCTATTAACACAGCATGTTATATCTTGAATCGGGTTTTAATTCACCCAACTCTTGAGAAAACTCTCTACGAGCTTTGGCGAGGGTGCAAGCCTGAGATTGGGTACCTCAGATCCTTTGGCTGTAGATGTTTTATTCTTAACACCAAAGAGCAATTAGGAAAGTTTGATCCTAAGTTTGACGAAGGTATCTTTCTAGGATACTCAACTAACAGTAGGGCATATAGAATATGTGTCAAGCGAACTGGCCTTTTAGAGGAGTCTATGCATATAGATTTCGATAAAACTAACATTGTAGAAAGATGTTCAAATGAAGAAGATGAGGGAGCCACTTAGTTCTCAAATCAACTCAGTACGCCACAATCTGAGCTACCCAACTCAGCTCAGGATCCCCCAACGGAGGAAACCAAAGATGATGATGAAGATCTCTCAATCAACTTTAATGATGATGAAGATTAACCTCCACCTTAGCATCCAATTGTTGATCCTCCGGTAGCTGATCCAAGTCTTCCAAGAGAGATTAGAGCCCATCACAACGACTCGCTTAATAGCATAGTCGATGATGTTCACAATCCAGTAATTATAAGAGGACAGCTAAGTCGTATGATGAGTCATCCAGCATTCATATCATTGATCAAACCCAAGAAGTTTGAAGAAGCAGAAGGAGATGACTATTGGATGATTGCAATGCAAGAGGAACTGGACCAGTTTAAACGTAATGATGTCTAGGATCTAGTTCCTAAGCCTAAAGGAAAATCAATAATTGGCACCAAATGGGTCTTCAAGAATAAGCTTGATGAAGATTGCAATATTGTCAGGAATAAGGCTAGACTTGTCGCTCAAGTCTACAATCAGCAAGAAGGAATTGACTATGATGAAACCTATGCTCCAGTAGCCAGACTTGAAGCCATTCAAATCCTTTATTCTTTTACATCCCATATGAATTTCAAACTGTTTCAAATGGATGTTAAAAGTGCTTTCTTAAATGGATTCATTTAAGAAGAAGTATATGTTCACCAGCTTCCAGGATTTGAAGATGCGAAAAATCCATAGCACATTTTCAAAATGAAGAAAGCCCTCTACAGATTGAAGCAGGTGCCAAGAGCATGGTATGAGAGGATGACTAATTTCTTAATCATCAAAGGCTATGAAAGAGGAAAAGCAGATACGACTCTATTTATCAGGCGAAGAAAAGAAGACTTATTGCTAGTCCAGATATACGTTGATGATATTATATTTGGAGGAACTGATGAAACGATGCGCAAGGAATTTAGCAAGTAGATGAAGAGTGAGTTCGAAATGTCTATGATGGGAGAATTGAACTTCTTTTTGGGTTTTCAAATCAAACAATCAGAAGATGGTATTTTCATCAACCAGTCTAAATACGCAAAAGAAGTTCTGAAGAAATTCGACATGATAAACTCAAAACCTATGTCCACTCCCATAGCCACTGACACAATTTTAAGTAAAGATGAGGCTGGAAATTCAGTAGACAGCAAACTCTACAAAGGAATCATTGGTTCTCTTCTTTACCTAACCTCCAGTAGACCAGACTTACAGTATGTTGTATGCTTCTATGCTCACTACCAAGCTGATCCTAGAGAATCTCACCTAGTAGTTGTGAAGAGGATTCTTATGTGCTTTCAAGGGTTAATTGAAGTAGGTCTATGGTATCCCAATAGTTCAGATCTCACTCCTAGGGGATTGACAAATGCAGACTATGGAAGGGATAAGCTGGACAGGAAAAGTACAACAGGAGGATGCCACTTTCTTGGAGAATGTCTTCTCTCTTGGTACAGCAAGAAGCAAACTTCAGTTACGTTGAGTACAATTGAAGCTAAGTACATGGTAGCAGGAAGTTGCGTAGCTCAACTCCTTTGGATAAAACAACAATTGGAAGATTATGAAATCAAGTCAAATTGTCTCAAAGTCATGTGCGACAACAAGATTGCAATTGATTTATCTAAAAATCCAGTCTAGCATGGACGAATGAAGCATGTCAACATTAGGCAGCATTTCATCAAAGATCATGTACTGCGAGGAGATGTAAAGCTTGAATATGTTCCATCAAATAAGCAGCATGCTAACATCTTCACCAAACCTTTACCAAAGTAACAATTCAGTACGCTAAGGGAATTGATCGGTATGAGTAATCCACAATGATGAAGAAGATAAAATTCATTAGAATTTTTGGCTAAGTATTGAAAATCAAGTATGAAAGGACAGGTGGTCAAAATAGTCAAAGTTTTTAAGTAACGACATGAGTTCATGTTTGTGATTAAAAAATTCAAATCCCTACGTTTTCAAATAATGCGGAAGAGAATTGGAACGGTCATTGTCTAAACTCACCGTTTTATTGAGGTGATTCATTAGATGGTTAATCTTAGATTAATTATTTATCTTAAGCTTAGATTATGCCACGTACCCCCTAAAAATGGGTTTCTACCTATATAAGATGATCATCTGAGAGAAGGAGGATTACTTGCTTTGGCGATTTCAAAACCTTTAGAGCATTCGAACCCTAATTCTCATTCCCTCAAATTCTCTCATTTTCTCCTTTCAAAACTCAAATGGCGAGAATCAAAAGCACTTACAGACTCAAGAACACCACTGTGATGAAGATTGTGGTGGATAATCAAGGAAAGACGGAGAGACTTACTTTAAAGGCGGGAACTCGTATCACCAAAATTGCTTGGGAAGACAACCTAGACTTTGAACCAGTCTATGAGGTTGATTATGAAGGTTGACTACTGAATAAGATGATACACAGAGTCATCAAGCAACAGTGACTCAGTGCTTTTCTGAAGATGGAAGGACCAGCAGTAACAGGACTCATGAGAGCCTTCTACACTCATCTATACACTATTGAAGGTTTCAATGATGTCTTGTTGATGGAGTGTGCAGGCAAGACAATGCTGATTTGTACCAGGCTCATTGGGAGCATCCTCAACATGCCCAATTCAAGCACTTAGCTCTGGCGATCTGGTGATGAAGATGTTATTCTTGTTCCTAGAGATTGGGAACTCCCTTTAAATTATGTGTCTGGGGAGATTACTGCTAATGGGATATCTTGAGAAGCCAGGATGTGTCATGAGTTGGTAGTGAAGCTGTTGCTATGAAAGACTGGCTCATTAACTAGCTGCACCTATTTCGAAAGCTGTGTGGTCTACCATATGGTAGAGGGTAAGAAACTTAATTGGCCAATGCTGATACTTCATCACCTGACCAAAGTGACTACCGTCTATCACTATGGTTACCTCATATCTGAGATAATGAGGGCAGTGAAAGTCGACTTGGGTGAGTTTTTGGGGGAGTCTGATAAATCAATTCTGCCAGTGAAGAAGAAGCTGGAGATGTCTCACTACAGCAAGTTGACCTACAATCAGGTGCATGCTAGGTATGCCAAGGGACAACAAAATCGAAACTAGAAGTGCATACTGATAGTAATACCTATGGACATCAGCAAGGAGGAGGAAGATCCTTTTGTGGCCAAATTCAGAGATGACACCAGCTCTGATAATGCCCCCATCTCAACCATCTTTGAGAAGATTTCTGCCACCTCCTCCTCAGCACGGAAGACTGCTTCCTCTAAGAATAAAGGGAAAAGTCCAGCCAAGCCTAATGAAGCTCCTGCTCAGCACCAACAAAGAAGAATGATTGCAAAAACTCACGGTCAAAGAGAAGTGGAGGCAAAAATGGAAGCTGAGCTAGCTAAGGAGAAAGAGGATGAAGTGGAGGCTAGTGAATCCTTGACCTAAAGAAAGTGCAAGTTGGTAGTCTCTGACTCTTCTAAGGTGCAGGATGAGGCTAATAAATACAAGGCAAAGGACCAGGATGTGTTCAATGTAGCTGAGAACTTGGAAGAACTATTTGCCAATATGAAGGACACTTAGCGTAAGTGCTCCTCCACTATAAGGCCACTGCCCAAAAATGTGCTGGTGGTGTGAAGCAAGGAAGGTGCTGGGGACTCCATAAATCCCATCACTGAGGAATCTGATCCTTAGGAACCTAACATCTCCATACCCAGTCTCTCTCCTATTAAGGAATTTTCTCCTCAACATGAGCAACCTCAAGCTGATCCATCCTTGGATCAAATGGCTAACCCAGAGGTAAATAAATCTCCTATCCCTTCTACTTCTTTTGTAAATCCTTCTCAGATTCTACTCCTATAGATCCTGACACACATTCTTCTTCTTCTTCTTCTTCTTCTTCTTCTTCTTCCTCTTCTTCCACCTCCTCATCTAAGAAAACACCTATCATCCACATCTCTTCACCCACTGACACTCAAGATCCCTTTCCCTCTCCAATACATAACACTGCAACCTCATTTCCTGTACATTCCAAACAATTTCATTCTCAAGCCATTGTACCTTCCTTTCCTCTCAAACCAATTCTTTCTTCTGTAAATACACCTACCACTTCTTCAAACCCATCTGCTACCCCCCTTAACCCATCTGGTTAGGGAAGTTCCAAATTCTAAGAACTACGCTCAGCAGGGAAATGTGAGTGATCAGGCTACTAAGGTAAATTTTATAGCCCATGAAGCACTTGAATCCAGCAAACAGCCAGAAATGGCTGATACATCTTTCCTCACTCAAATCCATTAGTTGGCTAAAAAACAATTTTTGGAACTCAAAACTGATGCTGAGTTAGATGGAGCAGTAAGAAGAGTGCTACTAACTCAAGATTTGACGGACTTATCCTCTACGCCCATGGTAAATTTGCCGAAATTCGAACAGCACACAAGTGTGCCTAGTGATTCCCTTTACTTTGAGGAGTTTGAGAGAATCCAGGGTAGCTTGTTGGTTATTCAAAATCACTTGGCAAAAGAGAGTGCCAAAAGCTTAGTTGATAAGATGGCTTTAATCCTGAACGGATTAATGGAGTCTGCATCCCAGCTTAGAACAGCTACTACATTTATCCCCACGTCTACTGTGTTAGCAAACGCTGTCGTAGGAAAGATAAAGGGTAGTGTGGATGATGCTACTGAGCAGTTGAGTCTCTTGAGTACTAACATGGCTACTCAAGTGACACAGATTCATGAATTCGGAAAGGAACAAGACAAAATAAAGAGGCTTAATGATCGCAAGATTGAAGACCTCACCAAAGGGGTGACAACTACCAAGGATATCAGCCATAGCATTGCGAAGCTTGTGGAGCAGGAATCCAGGCTCTTACTTGTTCAGGATAAAAAGCAAGACCTAGTCTTGAAGCTATTGGAGGACATCTCTTCAAAAGTGGACAAGGCCCCTATTAGTAATCTGGATCTTCTTAGTAATAAAATGGACATAATTCAAAGGGAGGTCATAGATCATGTCACGGACAAGGTTGCTTCTTCACAGAAATTCCTTATTTCCATGATGGGAAAACTCTTTCCTGACATGCCTACGGCCAGAATGCCTCCAAGCTAGCCCATCTACCTAAAGACTGGATTGTCAGTTCATGCCAAGCTCGATGAGATAAAATCTAAAGTGCATGACATGCCGCAGAAGATTGATGCCCTATTGAGACTAGGAGAGATGGATGGCAAGGATATAGAATTCACTTCCAAAAATGTGGCCACCATCTTCCTGCAAATCTGTGACATTGAATCAAGGCTGAAGATTGCACTAATAGCAACGAACTTCCAGGGCTTACTATAGTGTTTTCAACAGTTCACGAGTCAAGACTTTGATCAGATTACCCATCTCTCAAGGTGTCATCATCTACTGTTGAGTGAGCTGAATGATTAAGATTTCCTCTAGACCAAAGGTAAGGAGCAGCTCGAGTAGAATATTTCCCCTGCAATCATTATCCAACAAGAAAGCTTCCAAGCTTCTCTCGACGCCTTTAATGTCTGCCTCAATCAAATTGTTCAAGGCCAGATAGCAACGGGGGAGAAAGTAGCTGAAGATGTTGTCAGAACTATAAATCAGCTTAAGGGATCTCTTCCCATGCATAGGGATTCACAGTAACGGATAAGCGCAAATCAGGATAAGCAGAAGCAGCACGGATCTTCTTCTTCCTCAGCTCATAAGCATTAGGCTAGTTCTAAGTAGTTGAATGAAATCTTATAATTGGACCAAATGTAATCTTAGTTCAGGACATATATTATGTATTGAATAATTTCCCTATCTTATTAAAATACAAGTCTTTCACCTCAAGTTAAGATCTTCTTAACTTTTATAGCTAAGTATAATTAATGTTGTATATCTAACATATCTATGTAGGAAAATATACTAGAAACTGAAGATAAGACAAAGTAAGATGAAATCCCAAATCAAAGAAGAAATCCACTAAGCATGGGGGAGCTGAGCTGCTTGAAGAAAAGACTCACTTAGTATGGGGGAGCTTAAGTTGACCAAGGAAAGTCACTCAGCTAAAGGGAGCTTTTACTTTGCAATATGGTAATTTGATAACTCTAAACTATATCAATTATCTTCTTCTACCATTTAGTTGCTATCTATCCAAAATGGGGGAGATTGTAGAACCCAAGTTAATAGTACATCATAGTACTCAAAAGTTTTGGTGATAGCAATCAATATGGGATAGTTAAAGTTAATTGAACACTAAGAATGCTTTTACTTAGTGTGGGAAAAGCCAAGTGTATGCTGAGTACTATATAGTTTATGTTATCATCACTCAATTCATGCTGAGTTACAGTATTACTTATCTAAAAGTAATTATTTTTGCGACGCTGATTATTATCATGACACGTATGCTACTAACCACTTCGGTGAAGGAACAGAATATTCCTTTGTTACATTTCAAGAGAAATAGGCGTTGAAATTAATAGAGATTCCTGTCGTCCTCACAACATTAAACATGGCTGTACAAAGTGTCAGATATTCCTCATTAGAATCAGAATATAAAGAATAATCCTGTGAAATGCGTCGCATATCAAAGATCTCCCTGCACATCTCGAAATGTTATCAAATTCATCCAACGGAAAGACGCCACGTTGCCTAAAGCGCAAATCTCTCAAGATCCAGATTGCTTGAAGAAAAATGAGAATTTGGAAATGGAAACAAATCATACCACAACATTCAATTCCTATTTCTAAATGTCATGAAATCTATCTCCAACGGGAAGATTCGAAAGATTAATTGAAATGAGAAATTGAAGATCTGTGATATCCTCAAAGTTTGTAACTGCTACTTCTCAGACATTTACAGTATAAATAGAAAACTAGAGCAAGTGTTCAAAAGTAGTAAATCACCTTGAATTTCCTAAGAGCAGAACCTTGTGAAAATCATCTCTGCTTTCAAGAAATTCATCAACAAGCAATCTGCAAACAATCAATAGTTTTATCAATTTGTAATAGAGAGAATCACTCATAGGTTTAACCTTGTAAGGATTCAACGCATTATAAGTTGAATTCAGTTCGCTATTGTTTATCAATCTTGAGTGTCAGTTTGGGAAGGGTACCCAAACTAAGTTTGAGCTGTAATTAGAAAGGAGGAACTTTTTGTAATAGAGTCTACCCACTGTAAAGGCTTCTCCGCCTATTGAAGGAATGAATCACTAGTGGATTAAAGCTCGAAGATGACATCCGGGGACTGGAGGTAGGCTAGGGGCCGAACCAGGATAAAATCTTAGGTGTAATCGTTCTAACTCTAAGCGATTAACTTCATCAGCTTCTTGCTCATATCTCTTTCATATTATTTATTTGCTTGTCATCTAACTTGCACTAAGTAATCTTTACTCAGTTAAAGGTTGAAGATAAATTGTGCTAGCTGAGCTGAGCAGTTTATACATTTTTATATCGCATTCTCAACACACATATAAAAACCTTACTAAGTTAACATTAAAATGAAAAAGGTCCAAAGGTAACTAAGTTAATGCATTCACCCCCCCTCTGATGTTGTTATTAGCCTATTTACGGTTCAACAAAACTGGAATGATCAAACATCCCACACTGGATTTTGACGAAGACTTATTACATTCGACGTATCATCAAGGCATGATGGATCACATGGCTTTCATCCTTTCCCCAACAGTTTCGAGGGTCACAATCAACCCACAGTAAACTCACAAGGGGCATATAATTCAGACTACAACAATCAACCATCCCACAGCGGATTTTAACGAAGCCTTATTACAGTCATGGTATCATCAAAGGAATGGAGCACATGGTTTTCATCTTTTCCCCAGTAGTTCTGAGGGTCATAGTCAACCCATGGTCAACTCATAAGGGGCATAAAATTTAGACCATAATAGTCAATTATCCCACAACGGGTTTCGATGAAGACTTGCCACAATCGACGTATTTTTAAAGGCATGAAGCACACGGCTCTCATTCTTTCCCAAGCGGTTCCGACGGTAACAATCAACCAAAGGTCAACTCACAAGGGGCATTCATAGCACACTTTATACAGTTCGCATACCTTCTTGGAGTTTCTACAGTCCACATCTCTTTATAGACTTTTTTTTATAGTCAATGGACTTTCTATAGTCCACACATCTTTTCAGACTTTTTACAGTCAATGGACTTTCTACAATCCACATCTCTTTTAATAATTTTTACAGTCAACGAACTTTTTACAATCCGCATTTCTTTTCAGACTTTTTACAGTCAAAAGACTTTCTATAGTTCGCATTTTTTTCAGACTTTTTACAGTCAACGGACTTTCTACAGTCTAAATCTTTTTTTGATTTTTTACAATCAATGGACTTTCTACATTCCACATCTCTTCTCAGACTTTTTTCAATCAATGGACCTCCTACAGTCCGCAATCCTTTTCAAACTTTTTTACAATCAACGGACTTTCTATAGTCCGCATCTTCTTTTAGACCTTTTATAGTCAACGGACTTTCTAAATGCCGCATCCTTTTTCAAACTTTTTATAGTCAATGAACTTTCTACAATTCACATCTTTATTGACTTTTCACAGTCAATGAACTTTCTATAGTTCACATCCTTTTTAACTTTTTACAATCAAATGAACTTTCTACAGTTCATATCTTTACCCGACTTTTCACAATCAGCGAACTTTCTACAGGCCAATGGACTTTCTACGGTCCATACATGGGATTCTCAACCAAAATAATGGAGGTGCATGGCTAACATTTTCCCCAATGGTTCCAGCGGTAGCAACAACCATAGGTCAACCTTCAAAGGGCGATCATTGCCGAATGGGCAATTCGCAAGGGGCACATAGAGACCAATCCCCGGCAATGTAGCACCAGGGTAAAAGCTTTTGGTCATTGTGAAGTTTCCATCCCAAGTAGTGCCAACCATAACCGGTCAGGTTTCATCTCTAAACCTCGCTATTCTTTCAATCGTGGGATCATACTGATCTCATATTAGTAATGATCCCACGAGGGGCAGCCTATGAGCATAGGATTTCGATCCCAACTCCCGAGTTTGATGATGAAGCTGTAATTCATTTTTCCCTTGCTAGTTTTTAACTTTTAAAAGGGTCTTGAATTCATCCGGAGGAAGCTGGCTTTGTTAATTTGAGCCTTAACCCTTTTTTAGGCAATTTCAGCATAAAAAGCCCATGGCAAAGAAGTAATGTTGTTAACTACATTGTAATGTAGTTAACTACATTACAATGTCATTAATGACATCGTAATGTCGTTAACGATATTGACATTTTAGCAGAACTAAAATTGCATTTTCTACAATTTTCAGCCAAAAAGTGACTTTTTCCCACATGCTCGGACATAACCACTGCAAAAACACTCCCCACACCTTACCTAAGACCTTTTACATCAAATATTCACATGGGATCTTGTAAAAAGTTGAAAAACAAAGGCTAAAAGCATGGCCTAAGGGTAAAAAGGAGTTGACTTTGGATTGAAGAGAGCTCCATAAAGAGAGGGTTGAATGTTTCAGATAGAGGGACTCAATTTCTATCAAAAACATTGGCAAGAAAGGGTGTAAAAGATCTAGAGAGCATTAGGGAGCATTTCTTCATGTGTTCTTGAGTAAAACACCAAACTTTGATCACCAACACTTGAGATTTCGGGTTAGTTAGATTAATTTCATGAAAAGGGCATGAACTTGGGTCACAAGGGTCTACTTGTTCATCTCTTAAGCAAATTTGAGGTTTAGTTCATCCTTTAAGCAAAGCTTGAGGTGTAGAGATCATTTAAGCAAACATGAGGTTTAGAGATCACTTAAGCAATTCTTGAGGTTTAGACTTGGATGGAGTACAACATCTTTATCACTCACTTGAAGGTTACTACACCTTTTGAAACATCTACTGTGGCAAGGAATAGAACCCTTCTAAATATTTTTGGTAAATCACCAACAACCAAATCTAACAGAAAAGAAACAAGGAGAGCTTCTTAGAGGACTACATGGACCTTAAAGAAAGTATATTCATGACTAAAAGGTAAGCCTCTAAGTACCTAGAGTTTGTGCTTACATTTATATACTTTTGTTTTTGAAGTTTCATTTTCTTTTTTATTATTTTTATTTTTTGCACACCAAACTGTTTTCCAAGAATTTTATTATGATTTAAAATATTTTTGAGTATTTTGCTTATATAAACATATTCTACACATCTTAATCTTTCCAGAATGATAAATATCATCTAAATCGGTTAAGTATAGCAAAACTTATGATTATTTGAAGTTTTGGATTTTCTCTTTGCTATTTTCTACTATTTCTGTGTGTTTTCTGCAGGTCTAGAACTTCGATGTCATTAATGACACTAACCCATGTCATTAACAACATTGCAATGTTGTTAAAAACATGGCCTCATGTCTTTAATGACATTGCCTATGGCAAAACCCAATTTTGCTTTATTTTTCTCTATTTCGAATCGTTTAAGCCCGGAAGGACCCTTTGAGACCATCCTGAGTTTGGAAATGCATCATTGGGGGTAACAAACATCTAACTTGCAATTATTTAGCAGTTATATCTGATTTATCAATGTATTAATATGTTGATTAAGGTTTGGAGTAGCAACGGAAGCGCTTCGGGCCATTCATATCAATATCGCCCTTCACAAGGAAGTCGATAACGATATGGATGACATCGTTACCATTGTTAACCCAATACAATGGCTATGTTATGCATGTTCAGCCTAGATTTTGTATTTCTAAATGTTGTTTTAGGTCAGCCACACGAAGGGAACTCAAGTTCTTGGATAACCGACCCAACAATATAACATGCAGCATTTTCACTAATAAAAATGACAAACATAGTTAAAAATAAAAAAGAACAATTTTCATGAAATAAGAATTTTGAAATCTCTGTTGTTTTATACCTCGACCACACGGGGTCTTGCCAAAATACAAATTGAGCATACGTGGTACACTTGGTACATATTTGTGTAGGAGAATATCCCCTGTGCTAAACTTTGTGGATGCAGGTAGTTTAGGATCGATGTATGTTAGGGTTTAATGTCCTTCGGGTATCGCATTTATCAAATGTAACATTTGTTAGACATCGATGTATATAGGCGATTTATAAATCCCTCATCCCAAGATGTAATTAATCCCGTATATTAGGCACATTTACTTTCCTACGAGTATACTTTCTCGCACTTTATTTACCGCTTTCTGCTTGCATGCTAAACAACCAAAAACATAAGTCAAAAACATCTAGATTGAATCGAAATATCATAAGTGTGGTTTCCAAACGAGAATAATGCTAACTCAAATAACAACAAAGTAAATAACTCATCCCAGACCTGAATCTCTAAACTATGGTATCGCTCAGGCTTAACGGATCTAAACTGTACCAAATTTTCCTGGAAGAGTTGATTCGGGTGATGACTCTGAGTACCATAGGCTAGAGGTTCTGATCTTGAGTCTATTAAACTTGTTACACGAATAATTTCCTTTCTTTAAACTTAAATCCACTACTTTTTTCCAATCAGGAAAACCCCCACGCCCCATCTCAGGGGGCTGGTGCCTCGCGACGACCGCGCGGGTTGAACGTCATCTGCTCATACTGGCCATCGTAGTACTATTACTAATTTTGAATACCTATGGTGAGTTAATATTTATTCTCCCAATATTATGCATGTGCTTTACAACTGTATGAGTATGAACTGATCATGTCTCATATGTTGGTCTGTATAATTATGTTTGTACTATACAATAATGTTGTCTAATGTGTTCTTTTGAGTACTCCTAGTAAGTGGTTTTTCTACAAAAACTAAAATACTTCCCATCACAAAAAGGGGAAAAACAGTGCGTTGGTCAATCTATTTGGAGGAAAATGATGTAGTTTCTGGATGCAAATGGTTTTGGTCTACCTATTTTCCTGGTTACTGGAATGTCCATATTATCATCTCGGGATAGTACATAACATCCTTGTCAAGCTTAGATTTCATAGTTTTGATTTCTCAGCAAATCTAACTTGACTTGTAATGTTTTCAAGTTTTAAGGAAATTATTTCCTAATGGTATTGGTAATCGGTATTTCTAGTTAATGTTCATATGGAATTTTATTTAATAGCTTAATTTCATGAGATACACAAATCAGCATTGAAGTCATACATGGACTCATCAAGTTGTACACATATAAGTCTTCAAAACTCTTATTGAGGTATGTATGCGTCATGTTTTTATGCTTGTCTTTTCTTTTCTTTCTTTGTATTCATTTATTAGTAGATATTATTGGCAACCTGTCTCTAGGCTGACTTGATTCCTCTATTCTATGAACACTGAGTAGAAAGAATAAAAAGATATCAAACATTGTGTAATGCTTGCCTTTAATCACTGTCACTGCTGCTGGTACCTTTCTTCTTCTTGCCTTTCTTCTTACATTAGGACTTTTCTTCTTTCTTTTCCTTCTTGTCTTTTGTATCCTTCTTTCTTTCTTGTCTTTTTTATTTTTCTTTTCTTTCTTGTCCTTCATTTTAATTTCATTCTTTGCAGCATGGCAGGCGATATCTTGAGAAAACCCTGTGATCTAAATCTTTGCATCGGAATGGTAAATGAAGTTGGGATTTAAGTTTTAGTAGTTACACACAGAATTTAAGAATTATGAAATGAAACCATAGTTTTTTTCAATTGTTTTTTTCATTGCCTTTAATATTATAGGTTGATATAGTTTGAAACATTAATGTTTGTAGAGAATTATTAGGCCGAGAGGAGGAATCAATACGTGGCTGCATAGTCACCTTTCTATTTTATCTTCATTTTTCTATTAAATAGAACTCCTTTAACACCTCCTTTTCACCATCCCGCTTTAGTTCAATGAATGACATTAGTGACCTATAACTCTACAGCTGCATATATTGAAAGAACTAGTTATACAAATTATTCTTTTTATAGGTTACTTGATTATATTTTTTAGTTCCTCAATCTCATACTCTCACTTATGAATAAATACTTACTATGGCACATGTAAATAGCATACATCGAGTTAGAGAAAATGATTGACCAACATGATTTGTTTGCAGGAAGATTGAAATCTTGTTGGGAAAGGCTGAAAAGTTTGATGAGTTGATGGACTCAGCAGCTGAGGAACAGTTAGACAATGAGGAGAATAGCTAAAGTTTGAAAAAAAAGGTGATAGAAAGAGAAGTCTATATGAATGAATATATTGAATGAAAAATGGTGGATGAAAATGTAAATGTAAATTGAAACACAATATACTTCTAGCAGCATTATTTTTAGTTTGTAAAGAATTATGTATTTTTTAGTTCTCGTTTGAATTTGTACATAATCAAATATTATGCATTTTGAATTATATAAAAAAATAATTTTTTTTTAATTATGGCATCAATTAAGTGCTTTACAAATGTGTTGCAATAAACGTAAAAAGTATTTCAAATGCAACATAAGTATTTTTAAAAATGTGTTGCGAAAACTAGACATGGTATTGCAAATATGCTAAAAGTGTTATAAGAAAAGTGTTGTGAAAAACAACAAAAGTGTTACGAAAAAAACTACAGATGTTAACGTTGACGGTGACGGGTATTTTTTACAACACAATAAAAGTTGTTGCAAGTACTAAAAAAGTTATGCGAAAAGTCACTTGTCGCAACACATTTCTCAGTGTTGCAAAAAAAATTGTGTTGTGAAAACAACTTTTCGTAAGGGAAGCATCACCAACGACATTTTTCAAAAAAAAGTGTTGCAACAAGTGCTTTCGCAACACTTTTGGCACTTTAGGCAACATTTTTTCGCTGTTGCGATAGACCATCTTTGACGTAGTTCTGCTAAAATTAAGAGATAATGTCAGAGGATAAACTCTAAGAAAAACTAAAACTAGTTTTACTCAATGACTGTGTTAAACACTGTTTTTAAGAAAATTTCTACATTATCTATGAAGTTTGTGAAAACTATTCACCTCTCCCCTTTCACTTGTAAACAATACAAAGTAACACATTTCAAAAAATTACGTTCTGTTACGAGCTGACAATGTTTTTCAAACGGCCTTGATTTATGAAAACGTTTAACTGACATTACTACAATAGTATGTAGAATAGAATCACCACTGATCAGTTCATTTAAGAATAAAAATTTGGTACACCTTCGTATCCTAGGTAAAAATCTATAACACGACATAAGATCAAGTTCGGATAAGTTACTTTACTTTTCATGAGCCAACCCAGAAGCCTCCAAAACAAACCAAGCTATTTTGTTTTAAATGATATCACAAAAAGGAAAACTTCTAACTCCCAATCATCAAATATGATAAAAGAATTCGAACTTTTGTATGCTCAAAAAAGTTGAAGAACAAATGGTAGATAAGGATTTCTATTGGAAATTAATAGATTATGCAAATATTAAATTTTATAAATTGATAAAAAAATTAGTCCACCAAGGCTTCCTTTGCCCTAGTTGAGCTCAATATTAATCCTTACAAACAACCATGTATTTTGTGTTGTCGCCTACTCTATATTTGGCAACAGTTGTAAATTGGTGACTAATATACATTGACGGATCATTGAAGCGAAATAAGGACCCTAAATACTAATATACTTTAACAGGATCGATGAAGTTATAAGCATATTTTGCAGGACATTGATTGATTCAGAGTCGGCCATACAGAAGAGTTCACTAGGAGCCCTAAATTTATTAGTCTATATTATCATCCATTGATTTAAAAAATCCTTGTATCAGCACCGCATAATCGGCCACCTAGGCTGATTTTTAAAATAGGGAAAAAGTTTTAACTGAAAAATTCTTCTAATTTGTCCCACCTAACCGTACCAAGCCCGATTTGTATCCTATCTAAAATTTCAACTCCAATATTTTGTAGGACCGACTCTAGATCGATTTACTAGATGACTACATTAATCAAAGGGAATTTTTTTTTTTTTTTTGCCAGATTTCTACTTAGAATTTGGGCTGTACAAATTCAAAATTTTGCAAAGCCCACCAACAAGAATCCCTTTCTTCCAAATACGTGAAAATGTAAAACAAATTTCACAAGACCTAAAACCCTTCAATTCCACTCTAAACACGACAGTTTCTCCCATTCAAATCCCTCAACCGTTTGTACATAACTCCGATTCAATTTCTCATCTTCAAAATCAGAGATGGTTTCTGATTTTGAACTTACAGACGCAACAATGAGCCACGAAGAAGGGGAGAAAAGTGAAGAACATATGTGAAAAAGGTAAGGAATTTAACAAAACATAAGTCATTCATAGATTTCGATCATCTATTCAGCTGGTTATTAATTCCTGATGAACTAAAATTGAACAGATCACAATGAAGTGAAGAACCGGACTCTCAGAAGAAAAAAAGATCAAAAGCTGAGGTAAGTTACATTCTAATTTCAGAATATTTCTATTCTACAAACATCATTATCCATTGACAAAATAGTTTTAATTCTTTTAATTACACTTTTTCGAATTTTTTACATGCAACTACAGTGTATAATTCGTTGAATTCAAGATCGAAACATGTTTGTGTTAGAGAATCTTCTTGAAATTTTCATTCATGTTGTTTAGGGAATACTTGTTTACTGCGGTATCATTTTCAATTGATATATAGTTAGACTTACTCTTTCATTGTGTAATTTTTTTCATCAACGATAGTTAAGTCTTCATTGAATTGAACAATGAAATGTGTTTGTGTTAGAGGTTCCATAGATCTTTAGATGCTTTTGTCAAAGTTTTATATGTTTTTAGATGCCATTTATGATCCTGAAATTATACATTGTATATTTGATTAAAATAAGTAGCTTCTACGGATATTACAATATAAAATGTCATATGACACACAGTTACATAAATTCATTGAAAAATGTCATTGTTAAATTGATATATGTGTTTAAATGAATTGTTGATGTGAATTGTTGCTGAGTCATTATGCACATTATTCAAACTCTCCACTGTGATTGTTTATTGTTTGTAAAATCATCATATTATACAAACAATATACATTGTATATTTAATTGAAAGGTAGCTTCAATTTTTTAAAATACGCCATATGACACACAGGTACATAAATTCATTTAAAATGCCATTGTTGAATTGATATATGTGTTTAAATGAATTGTTGAAGTGAATTGTTGCTGAGTCATTATGCACATTATTCAAACTCTCCACTATTGTTGTTTATTATCTGTAAAATCATCATATTATACAAACAATAGACATTGTATATTTAATTGAAAAGGTAGCTTCAATGGACTAAAATATGCCATATGACACACAGATACACAAATTCATTGAAAAACTGTCAAATGAATTTGAGTAAACCGGAGAAGAAAATCCTTTCCGTATAGACTTGCCAGATTCACAGGTAAAAAATCCACACAGTGTTTCACAAAAAATAAAAAAAATGTTGTGTTCTATGACTGCTTAACAACATGTGTACATTTTTTTAAACAGGAATTGATGTCAATATACTCTAAAAAGAAATATTGGGCAAGCAAGGTCCTGATAAGTTCTGACTATGAGGTGATAAAGAACTTGAAGGATTTCCTACCTCTGGATGTAATGCAAAGATTCAGACAGACATGTTTCGGCATGGCTGCTCCAGTTCAAAGAGTGGCGAGATAGCTCATCCATAGTCTAGTATTAAGAAACACAATGTACATTAACGTCGCGGGAACAATTTTGAATTTCAACATGGAGCAATTCCTTATCATTTCCTGACTGAAGAAACTAGGAGATGATCCTCCAAAATTCCGTGAATCAGAGCAAACAGCTAATTTTATAAATAAGTACTTCAACAGCAAGAAGAAAAACAAACAAAGGCAGAAGAAAGGCATAGAGAAATTGTTGGAGAAAGGCATCGATTCAGAGGATGATTTCTTGAAAATGGCGCTTATCTACTTCATTTTATACTACATCATGGGGGCACATAGTCATAGCACAATCCTAGAAAAGTATTTCTCCTAAGTGCTAAATGAAGATTACAAAGAGATAGCTTGGGGGAGTTATCTTATCAAGCATTATTGGAAGATCTAAGGAAAAATGGGAGACCAAAGAAAACTATCAGTTCATACGTAGTTCAAGGTTGCGCGATAATCTTCCAAATTTGGTTTTATGAAGTCTGTAGAGGGTTTAATGGAGTGATATGTGAAAGTATTCGACAACCTCAAGGTGTCTACCTTCCAAGGCTTTTCAAATGGAGGACATACTTTCTTCATATTTCGACCCCATTCTTGCAAAAAAAAAAAAATAAATTCAGCAAACAGCCACAATTTGCAAGTCCCCTTTCATCTTTCCTAGCCAAAAAAATGAAGTTATACAATTGTTATACTATGTATAATAAATGTAAGGTCTTGAAAAAACTGTTAACAATATTAAATCTAGTATAATGGATGTTTAACACAATTTTTATTTAACTAAAAACTGATTTATCTAAATGTATGTTAATTTACAGTTAAGGTTTTGCAAGATAATTACAAATGAAGAGGAGAGGATACAGTTGGATTTAGGCGAATTCTACCCAACTTTTGATGTGTATGACATAGAACTATATTTCTCAACTCAAAGCATTAGAACACAATCAACATTCATGACCCAAGAAATAGAAAATGACAACAACAGAACAACAGTGAGAAATAGAATGATGAAGTGTTGGAAACACTTAAGATTCTAGTCGACAAATTTGACTCATTCGGAGAAAAGATAGATGACGGATTCAAAGAAATAAATGGGAAGTTTGAGAAAACAAACCAGCATCTGAGAAGGATTGAAAAAGAAGTGAAAAAACTCACTAGCAAGGTAAGAAAAAAGTTATTACTAAAATTAGTGAAAACTTATACAGTGTATAATACATGTATATTTAAAATCCACATATGGAAGTGACATTATGTTTGGCATAGGTAGGGAAAAAATGGTGAACAAACTGAGGAATCGGAAGATGAGTCGGAAGAAAATGACAATGATAACGACCAACCGGAAGATGAAAACGAAGAAATGAAAGGCCTAAATGAAGAACAAAATGAAGATAACAACGAAAATGATGGGAACCACGAAGGTGATCATGGAGATAAATATCAACAGAATAATCAAGATGATAACGATGATCAACATGATGGCGATGAAGATGATGATGGCGATGATGGCAATGGATAACCAAAATTCAGTACCATCGAAGAAGCATTAAAACTTTTTACTAGACAATTCATCAAGGATAAATATGAAGCAGTGGAAACAACTCCAACCTTTAAACTTCTTTCTCGAGATAGCACTGACATGGACGTACGCTCAATCGGAAATGTGTTAGAATCAGTGATTGATGAAGTCAAACAAATTGAAGAGACCAGTGATGGAGAAAATAAAGAGAAAGAGGTAACAAAACTTCCATATCCCCAACAATCTTAAAAACTAACACTACGCCATAGATGCCCTGTTGCAACAACGGAAAAATGTTGCTTAAGGTGCTAAAAATTATGCAATAGCTTCTGTTGCAACACTTATCGCAAAAAAAAGTGATGGTTCTACTCTCCTTGCAATGGGTGCCTATTGCAACACATTTTGTATCTGTAGCAACCCACCAAAAAAGTGTTGCAACAAGCAGCTGTTGCATCACTTTTTAACCCTATTGCAACTCAATTTTTTGTGTTGCTAATAAGTTTCCCGCCATCACAGTTAACGGCCGTTAGCATGTTAGCAACACTTTTTGACACAACGACAACACTATTTTTAAACACTTTATTCATAATTGGTATCACTTTTATTCAAGTTTGCAAAACTTTTATCTTACACTTTATTTTTCATTTGCAACACAGTTTTCATTATTGCAACATGCTTTTCATAATTGTTTGCCATGAAAACAATATTATTAATATTAATAATATAAACCGAATATATAAAACAAAAAGTATTTATATTTATATAATTTAAATAATTCTTAATACAATTCAATCTAGAAAAAGATTAAATTAAAAAAATATATGGTATACAACTAAAACTTGTAATCTAAATATCCTAATCCATATCGATATAAGAAATATTTTCAATTCTTCCATTACCAAAGCCTTTATCCCAGCATATGAATTGTTCTCATCATCTGCAAACATGAAACCAATGGATGTGCATCCTCCCTTTGCAATGGTAGTTGAACCAATATTGGAGGTCATTACCACCAACACATTTTTAAATGATACTCTTCTTCCCTGTTAAACCAGTGTTTTAAAAATAAGAAACCATAAACAGTCTAACGGTTTATTTAGCTCTTTAAAGTTAATATTTAAAATGAGATCTCAATGACAATTACAAACCCGCGAATCTATAATGTGACCATCTTCAAACAACTGGAGGAGGATATTGAATATGTTTGGATGAGCTTTCTCTATTTCATCGAGTAAAACTAACATAAAAGGTCATCTTCAAATAGCCTTAGTTAAAGTGCCTCCCTCGCCATAACCAATATAACCCGAGGGCGATCCTATTAATTTTCTCACGGGGTGGCGAGAGAAATTCAAAAGCTTGAAACAAAGAATGAAACATATTCTATATAAATTAGGCCATTTAATATGCTAGCTGAGATTGAAGATGTCAAGGAATAAAAAAAACCATGGATAATACATAGACAATGATTATAGTTATATTATGTCATTATTCATCCATTAGATAAGCACTAATTAATTTGAAAAAGAAAAAAAAACTCAAATTGCAGGCATATAAATAGTTCAGAAAGAGAAATCTAACCTTATTTGCCAAACCTTTAACACCTCTAACCACAGAAGTATGTTCTTGGCACTTGATCCATGTTATGCACCTGACTGAGATTTTCCTTGTATGTTTCAGAATGGTACAAAGGACAGGTAACAGGGTACATACTAGGGACATTTGGAGACTATCTTGATGGAATCAAGATGTAAGTGTAATTCCATTTAGTTTTGTGTGAACCTAATGCCAAAAAATATGTGCAAATATTTGTTAGCTAGTTTGTGAACCTCAATATATAAACTAGAGTCATTCTATCATTTTATCCTAATCAAAACAAAACTGATCAGAAGCGAGAATGCAATCAAAAGGCCAGGCAAAAGGATGTCCCCAAAACTGATGATACTAAAACCGCCCCAAGGATCAAACATGGGTGGTATCTTTAACAGCATTGTAATCCCAACCTCTCCACTTTTATCTCCTCGAACCACTTACAATGCAAAACTATATGGTATGGATCTATTGAATAATAATTTTTACACGTTTTATATGATATAGATGCTAGATGACTTACAATAATCATCACGTTTTCTTTGAATAACTTCTTGGAGACACCCAAAAGATGTCGTACAAGAAGGCGCTACTCAACAGCACTATTCCTACCTGATGGATGGGATATTCAGTTTAATTTATCAACTACTTGATCAAGGAATCATGCTACTCTGAAATGCTCAATTTGGTGCATTTTTTAAGGGTGGAAAAATTACTTCTAGATGATCAACCTAATTTACATCTTGACATTACAACATGTATTAATATTAGTGGTGATTGATAATTTTATGAAAGATCTCAGAAGAAGTGAAAACTAATACCTTCAGGTTAGGTAAATGGAAAATTTGCAAAACAGTGGTTATTAGTGAAATTCCCTGATGTAAGAACAAGCAAGAGAGAAAAAAGATTCTTAATTGAATAGTCTAACATTATTTCAGCATAAGATATAACTTCAACTGAAAATTTTTGTGTAATACCAACTTCATTGTTGTAATAAACTAGAAGACTACATTTTGAATGTATTGTATTGATATTGAATGAGGGATTAAACATATTTATATACAGAGGATAATATGAATTAGGTAACAAATTAAAATACCATTATCATTCCCCTGATTATTCCCCTAATTACTCTACTGATTCTCTAACACTCCCCCTCAAGCTAGAGTATACATGCTCAAACTTGAAACAAACAAAATACAATAATTCATTAGCAATAACAGGAAATAGATAAATCGAGAAATGAGAATGAGGTGACGCTTTAAGAAGTCAATAAGACGAACCACCTATCTACTGCAGATCCACAAAAGTTGCACTTCTTGGCAGACCGAACGGTAATTCAAAGGGAAATGACATTCCAACATTTGCCAAAAACACTGCAGATAGATGTAATCTATGTAGTATCCAAATATTATAAGCTCTACCCCAATGAACCAAATCACAAAAGTAACCAGATGTAGTCACCAAAAGATTGAAGAAATACCAAAGAGAGCACACAATGCTCTATTCCAAACACCACTGTTTTTACACGAGATCAATAGTGAAACGAATGAGAATTTCAAAGGGAGGGAGAAAACATGAACAAGAGTCATGTCAATTTAAAATGGAAGAAGATAAGGGAAGACAGGAGTACACAAGGCTCCAACAAAAGGAACTCCAACCAGGAAAGAGACAGGAACATAAAGGCGGTGAGATAGAATAGTTGGTGAGACAACTACTCTCAAAGGCAGCGGGAATCACGCGAAATTTGAGCGAAAATAGAGTGCGACAATAAATTGACCCAAAAGAAACCCAGAAATCTCTAGGCGCTGATACCATGTAATAAACTAGAAGACTACATTTTGAATGAATTGTATTGATATTGAATGAGGGATTACACATATTTATATACAGAGGATAATACAAATTAGGTAACAACTTAATATACCATTAACTGCTACCACTAATCATTCCCTTGATTATTCCGCTAATTACTCTACTGATTCTCTAACAATTGTAATAGTATAATTTTAAGAACCTAAGAGGCTGGATGACTAACTAACTAACCTCGAAGGAATATATCAATTCTCAACCCCCTGTCCCATGTCCGATCCTTTAGTGTTCTTGCCATCCATTGCAATTCTGTATAGATAGAATTCCACCATTCCACCACTACAATAATCAAACAACAAACATACCCCATTTATGATTCAATCACATTATCCTGAATCGATGAATAACGAGAACATTGTTAAGTTACACCATCTAAATTTCATCTTTCTCATGTTGAAGATGTCATGGATTTAACTTTAAGTTAAGTAATTAACAATTGAATAACTTGATTTCAAATCAAATGGAAAGTTATAAATAACAAAATATCAATTTGTAATTTTCTTTTCGAATTATAGCCAACTGGCCATGTATAGGTACTCAGTCTATAGACATGCTAGTTGTGAATGTCATTGCATGCGCCTACAAGTTCTTAAATGTTCCTCCTTTACTAGAAGATCATTGTAAAATTCAAAAGTTCTAATTCGTGTTTTGATGCCTAAGTGTGAAAAGCTAGAAAATAACTTCTTTGACTTCCTAGTCCCGAGAAAAGTATCCTTAATTTAACAATACAGTAGTAGCATTTCTCAATGACTAACTTGTAAATTCACTTCTATAAAATCCTTGCCCACATATTCAATCCAAAAAAGAGTAAATATTACTTTTGAAGTACGAAAAGAAAGAGCAACAAAAAGACAAAACATTATGAACCTGATGACAATTGTAGGCAAGGTAAGCAATAAAGCTCTCTGCCAAGAACAACAATACAAATTGTAAATACTTTACATATATTAGATACCGAAATATTAAAGGAACAAAGAAAAAAAACTTCCAGATAATAGTTACCCGAAATAGCAATCCTATCTCCCTAAGAAATATCATTAAGGCTATCACTGCAATGATAGAAAACAATAAGAAACTATGAATAACGTGTAACAAAAAGATATAATATAATAAGAGAATTCTCAAAAAGATATAATATGGTAAGATAATTCTCAAAATTCTTATAGCAAATAAACATATAATACCAACTTCCAACCGCAACTGTTTAGTTGATGTGTGACTACCATTCTCATAGCAATGAGACAAAAAAAATATCAAACATAAAATCCTACTTCACTTGTGGCAGTCAAAAACTACCTTCATGAAAAATAAACCTTTCAAATAAGGTTTGTATAGCTTATTTTATACAAATAAGTTGGTTTGTACTAAGTATGATACAGTTTCAATGAAGATACCAAGAGCAAGGAATCTGAACAAGATTATATTATTTTGTATCTCCATGCTCAACACATCATCTCCTAATACTACTCATTTTGTTGTTTGCTTTCTTATTTCCTGCACAAATTTCCAAATTTTAATTATATAATTATTCAATTAACTAATTAGTTAGTACAAAAAAATTAATAAAAAGAAAGCTCACCTTAGCAACAATAACTCCATTGTTATCCGTAATCATCTTCCCATGTATGGCACTGATTATCATCAAATCTAATAGCTATATCACAACACAAATTCCCTTTCAAAAATTTAGATCATTTTCTCACTTCAAAATATGATTTTGATTTCATCAACCCATCACTTTTGTATCCCTTCCATTCCCTTAAAAGCCATTATTTTTGCACACAAATCATCAACAAATTAATTCTGGAACTAAGCAATAACTTAGTGAATGAATGATTGAATTGATTAAACATATATATGAGTGTTACCTTAATAGTGAATAAAACGGTACCTTTAAGATCCATTAGGGTAACCTCAGAGTAGCCTCTGGAGTCATATTTGTCAGCCTTGTAAACAACTTGACTGTTTTGGTTGTAAACATCGCAGCCATTAGTTTGCATAACTAGATATTTCATCCAAACGGTGAATCTTTCTAATTCTAAACAAGAAGATGACGACGACGTAGATTAAGAAAAAGAAAGAACTAGATGGATTTTGGCTTTGAGCTTGTTGCCTGAAGTTGAACCAGAAATTATTATTAAAACCTAGATAATTGTGGAATGAAAGAGAGAAGACATCGATTGAGAAAAAAATCAAACCTACAACTTACAAAGAGTAGATTCCCCAACGTTACAAGATGGAATGGATTTGGAATTGATTTGCTAAAATTAAGTTTGGGAATATAAAGCTTTGACAGCGGAGATCACGAAGGAGGATGGAGTAGAGATTAAGATCAAGAAGGAGGATGGTATTAAGGATTTGGGATTTGGTCCTAGCTTTAGAACAATAAAGAGAAAAATGAGAGGAAGAAAGAGAAAATGTTATATATAGGTTATTTATTTTTAAATTATTAATTTTTATTTATCTTTATTATTTTTATTTGCCATCAAATATTAATCGGGAGAATGTCCTGCCATTATCTTTTTAATATTTATCAGTATTTTTGGTAACACTAAGTGAAAAATGTTGCGAAAAAAGTAAATTTTATACACTTCTATATCTATTGCATCACTTTTCAAACATTTTTTTCAATTGTGTTGCAACAGATCAATTTTTTCGTGAAAATTGCAACACTTTGATGCAACACCAATCAATTTCCGTTGCAACATGCCATCTATAGCGCAGTGTCATATTCCTTCTAAGCATAAAAAAATAAATTTAAAAAAAACCTATTGATATTGGACTAATCATTACAACATTATTTACATCAGACTTGGCTAATAGGTTCCATAGATTCAACCGATGAAAAAATTCTTGGTGCATTTGAATCTTGCTATTATGAAAGTAAGGAAGTGAAAAATGCCATTGACAATGTGCATATCACACATAGAAAAAAAATATGTATTCCCATAACAAAAAAAGTAAATGCATATATAGATTTGATGACTTGTATTTATCGAAAAATTATGATAGAAATCATTGTAGTCAACTCGTGGTGATCTTGGAGAAGTTCAGAAATAAACTAATTTGATGGTGTTAGGAGAATCGATGACAAAAGCCACATCTGTTGATGAAAAGAGCAAGAACGTTGCACCAACAGCAACTATTTCTGAAACAGATAACAGTAAGGCAGCCGCAGCTGCAAATCTGGTTTCTAGCTAGCTGCTAAGCTGACTGCTACAACAACCTCTGCAGAAATCGAGGAAGTAACTGAGATTCCAAAAGAAAGTATGTCGAAGAGAAACCCGAGGAGAAAAATGATAGCAAGAAGAATCAATAAAAGTCCATACACAACAAAATTTGGGTCAGAGCTGAAGGAACCAATTCAAGGAAAATACACTCTGGATGATTGGGCTGAGTTAGGACAAACAATAGAAGATGAAGACCTGATCGAAGAATTCACAGAAGTAATAACTAAAGGAAAAGGCAAAGTGATCAAGTATGTACAAAAACATATAAATGGTTTACAAAAAATATCATGATACAAAAAATAAGAGAAACTTTCATGCATATTAAACAAGGAATGGTTCACCAAAGCAAAGGAGAAATTTGCAAAACCTTTCGACTTCAACATTATGGAAATAGAAAAAAGTAGGTTCTTTATCAACCTGAACATGATGGACCAATTCCTTTTAGACAGTGTAAGTAAACTAACTAGAATACAAAATGTGGGTTATTCTGCAATAAATAATTCATTCTTATATCATCTTTAAACACTGTATAATTCATGCACACAAAAAACTATTCTTTGGTCATTGATTATGAATTAAAAAAAGTCAAACAAGTTCAACATTAATTAACACAAATAAACAAAAATAAACTCAAGTTTAACTTTATAATTTCTTAGATATTAACTCGTAAACAAGTATTATACATTGTATATTTGACTCTTATCAATGAACATCACATCAATGTCATCTATTACTATCTGTGAAAGAAAGGAAAGCACTCATAGAAAATAAAAGCAACCTACAGTTTCACAATAACTGACATGAAGTTCGACGAAAGGATCAGCCATGCATATGATTTCATCCAAAAACTTACAAGCGAAGAGAATCTAAATGATGTTTTATATTCTGGAGATACAATAGTGAATCAAATAACTAGACATGGGATCAAATGTGCAAGATGCTGGATAGATGTTGAAAATGTGTTTTTTCCTATGAATATAATGAAATATCATTGGGTGTTAGGAAGATTTGAGGTGAGGTTAAGGAAAATCTACATCTATGATTCATTGATGAAGAGAACAAGCATAGAAGACATAATTACAACTCCTCAAAAATATGCAACTGTCATCCCGTATTATCTGCACGCATTCCATCTATTCATGCCAAATAAAGAATTGATGAGTCTGAAGCCATATGTAGAAGGAAATCCTCTACGGCCTCTAGAATTTGAAATGATCGATAATATTCCACAGCAAGAAACAAGGTACTTTTTGTTTCACAAAATCAAAGTTCATTACTTAAAAATTGAAAATAAAAATCTAATGGTTAATCATTGTAATTGAATTTCAGTGATTGTGGAGTGTTTGCAATGAGTTACATTGAGTACTTGATAGAGAGAAGATCATTCCCGCAAAAGTTTAATGTGCAAGCACTCAGAACAAGACTTACTTTCAGCTTGTATAAACATGGGATGAACAAGCAAGAAAATAGCTTGGAGAGCGATGAGGAGTAGCAAAAGACATCGAAGTAAAAAATATAGCAGTGTTTTTAGTTTTGTTTGAATGATATGAAGTTAATAGATTACAATATCTACAAATTTTAAATCTATGTTGTGTGGTTAATGGATTATGTAAGTGACATGTTTGGTTTAGGTTCGTTTGACTTTTTCTTATTCAGGTTATGGAAGAATACAAGAAAATTATCTTACAAAAAAAAATCTGGCATTTTATAATGTTATACAGTGTATAAAATATGTATACTGTCAAACAACAAACAAAAACAAAATATACAATGTATAAAATGTGTATAATGTCAGAACACATAAAAACAAATATACAATGTATAAAATGTGTATAATGTGAAAACACATTAAAACAAAACCTGTTTTTTAAAAAATAACTTAAAACCACAAGTTCATAATAAAAAAGCACATATTTTAACAAAAAAAATGCATAACATTTGACATTAAACATGACTAAAAAAAATATACAATGTATAAAAGGTGTATATAGTGTATATAAAGAGTCTATAATGTGAATTACACCAACATGTCTTTAAAAAAATTAAGTCTGAACAAATGCAAACTAAAAGGAATTAAAAATCATTCCTTAACACCGCTACAAGACCTCCTATTGTGACCCGACTGTCCACAAGTACCACATTTAACTTTGGCCCTTGTTTTGCGCTCCAAATATGATCTAATTCTATGCTTCCTTGGTCTACCCACCCTTATCTTTACTTCTGGAGGAAGAATAATGCGCTCACTAACTTTTGGAGGTGTATCCCATGAATTCCTTGAAGGGATAGGAAAAACAATGCCTTCATATGTTGCTACATACTCTGCCTTAGAATAGTAAACAGAAGAATAAACATCACTACTCAAATGAAACTTCTTTATATACGCAAGAGCATGCGCGCAAGGAAGCTCATCCAGCTGAAACCTTTGGCAAGTGCATGTTTTTTTAACCATATCAACAACGTATTTATTTCCACCCTTAGAAACTGCTACCAATTCATTGGTAGATGGAACAACCTACAAAATATACAAAATAAAATAAAAAAAGGAAACAAAAATAATAAAAAAAAAGTTTCCCCTAACATACAAATTAAGAAAGAAAAAATCAGCAGTATATGCAAAAGAGAAAAAAATAAGAATTATTAAGAAAAAATAGAAGTCACCTCCGTTTTCGAAGCCAAATCATACAAATTTAGCATAATTAGATGTTGCCTTGGAGATAGGGCTGAACAGGTTTGAATAGCAAGTTTCCTGTGTCTATAAAACAGATCTTGGAGCATCCCTATCAAAAACTCTACCAAAGTAGTTATTGGAATAGATTTTGCTTCCATTATCATCGAATTAAGAGATTCAGCGAGATTCGTAGTCATAGTGATAAACCTTTTCCTCGGAGAATACAACCTCGTCCACCTCTGAAAACCAACCTCCTTAAGATAACTTGGGATGGATTTATGTTAGCCAATTGAAACATATTGTCCTCAAAATCTTTCAAAGTGTATGCTTAATAAGCAAGCTTGAAATACTTGGATATATCCTTGATATTTGATTTAAATCTCGATTTCATGTTTTGAAGAAGATGATAAGTATACACAACATGAGGAATGTCAGGAATGACATTTTCACAAGCATTCTGAATGCTCTGATGTCTATCCGAAATAATAATCATACACTCTCTCTCTCCTGAAATGCATCAATAAACTTTCTAAAAAACCAATCCCATGAAGAGTCATTCTCACCATCCACGATTGCAAAAGCTAGGGGAAAAATCATACCTAAAAAAATTAAAAAACACAAACATTATAAAAAACAACGGAACATATAATTATATAATGTATAATAGTTGTATAACATCATAAAAAAATTAGAAATTTACAAAGATACATACCATTAGCATTAGGAGAACTTGCAAAAATAAGTGTGCCACCATAACAAGATTTCAAAAAAGTGGCATCTACGACAACGATAGGGGGGCAATGATCCCATGCCTTAATCAAAGCATGAATAGCAATAAAAAGATACAGAAACTTGTTCCCTTTCAGTTCAAGAGAAATAACTGAACCAGGATTAGTCGACTGTACCATGTACAACAACCGAGGCAACTTTGAATATGCTTATTTAGCAGAACCCCTAATCATATTCATAGCTATCTCTTTTGCTTGCCAAGCTTTCTGATAATTAATTTCAGTACCTAATCTATCCCTCATATCAAAAACAATATCATTTGGAGTGTAAATACGCTTGTGACTTATAAATGGATTCTTGATAATCTTTGCCACAACAGATCTAGTAATTTATCTCTTGTCGTTATTCCTAAGATCTATATCACAAGAATGATCCGCAGCAAGGTTCCTAATAATAAAACAACAAGAATTCCTCCTACATGACGCCTTCATATACCTAGAACAAGTGTCATCAATGCAACAAATCCAGAACTGTTTAGGACATGACTTCAGAACCTTGTATTGGAATTTATTCTTGATTGCATAAAAGGTCATCGTATCCTTCAAAGATTCCTTATTCCTAAAAACTTGATTAACCTCAAAAGATTGAACAATAGAATGAGCAATACTAAAACCATCAGCCAAATCATTCTCAACACATTCAACCACTTCGTCATGAATATCCATATCTTCCAACACTTTATCCCTAACATTTCTCAAATACAAAGAATTATCATCATCAAGTGATAAGCCAAGCAAACGACAGTGTTCAACATCAAGTTAAGATGCAAAATTACCCACATTACTATCCAGAACTTCACCCACAACTGCAAAAATAGATATTAAACAAGCTCAAAAACTAATATACAGTGTATAAAATGAGAAAAAGCAGTAGATTGAAAAAAAATACCTGCATTGCAAATCACAGCATCTCTAACAGTTGAAACATATACTGGAAAATCCATAGGATTACTAGTAGAATTCCTCATATAGAAATAAAACTGAAGAGACATGTCATTGAAAATTCGCAAAGGTGAAGAAGAAGGAGACATCTTAAACTGGAAATT
>CATIWQ010495391.1:0-12002 GCA_949673415.1 Euphorbia schlechtendalii
ATTCTTATATAAAATACTAAAAAACATGAATTTTAAAATAAATTTATTGATTATAAAGCAAATCTACATGAGTAATGGCTATTTCAAAACATTAAACAATAATAAATATGGTTATCGAAGACAATAAAGTTTCATGAAGCCTGAAAGTTATGTCATATTTTCTAAATCGTAATAATGTAAGCATATAAAATGGAATAAAACAAGTTTTTATAATATAATAATATTATTAATAATATAAATAATGAAATGGGGTTTTAAAATCTTAGTAGTTTGAATATATTAGAAAGTTTAGTTTTGTGAATGAATTAAAATTGAGTCTTTCGATATGAGGAATTGCTAGGAAACGGTTTCCGGAATTTACGGAAACGAGCTTTTAACTTTCATTAATTGCAGAAACGGCCCGGAAACGTTTCGTAAGGGTTTTCGTTTCTGAAACGGATGGGAAACGTGGAAACGGCATGTCACAGGAGTTTCCATGCTTCCTAGGTTCACAGTGACCATATAAGGTTATCTTCAAAGAACATAGTTCAAAGAACGAAAAAATGGTCCACTTTTCATGAGAACTTATTTCCAACGGACCATTCCCTGCATTTTTCAATAATCATGGCAAATGAGCAGATCTAACAGAGTGAATATTTGCCTTTTCGAAGGGAAAATCAATCCACAATGCCATTGATCAATGACCGGTCAAATTATACAGCAAATACATTTTTCATTTTTATTGATTTATTCAATTATCTATTAATCTTAATATGCTTTCACTGTTATCCAGTCAACCAAGTACAATACCACATATGAAAAGTAAGGACTTTACCGTTTGTATATATGGAAGCAGTATTTTGGTAGGGTAACAACCAGCAGTTGAGAAATACAAATTATTCATGAATGTGGAAGTCATGAAATTATCAAGAAGCACAGTTTACTTTTGTGAGAAAAGTCAACACAAACATCCAAAACTAAAATTCATGAAAATAACAATGAACATGTCAAGAGGAGATGTACCAGGGTACTGAACTAGTGCCTGTGTGCCACCATTTTTCTCAAATATAGCAATTTTCTGGACAGTACCAAATGCTGAAAATACCTAAAACAAGTTACCAGAAAATGAGCAGTATGCCATAATTCAAAAAAAAAAGTCTCTTCTCATGCAATAGAACTTGTAAGATTTTATTACCGCGTGAATCACATCAACTGTTACAGCATACTGATTCAAAAAAAAAAGTCTCTTCTCATGCAATAGAACTTGTAAGATTTTATTACCGTGTGTATCACATCAACTGTTACAGCATACTGCATATTCTCTATTGAAGCAAGAAGTACATTACTCTCAGGTTCCTTCTTTTTTCCATCAGGACCCACAACAGGCTGGAGAAGAAAACAATTTTATCATTTAACGATCAGAAGGTAAATCTGTCATTAAATCACTTAAAGTCAAAGTGCTTAGAAGAAACCTGCATTGGCCCCACAATTGCAGTAGGATTCACAGGAAGATGTGGATTTGTATAGTCCCTGTACATTGGAGCAAAAAATTCATCCACTACTGGAATTCATAGAGTATCACAAATGACACTAAAAGTATATAAATATAAAAGAGCTGATCTGACATGAATAAATAAACTAGAAATAAACAGTACAAATTTATAGGTGACTTCATGTCTGCTACTACAAACTCACATGTCATATAGATTATTTGTCAAATAAAATAATCAAACAAGAAACTTCACATATAATGAGTTAAATAGTTTCTAAAGACAATAATTTGGCAAACTAGCTAACTTGTCAACCATTCTAGATGAGAATGATGGCAAAATATTGCTACTCATTCCCCTCATTTGATAATCCCACGAAACAAGCGAATTAGGAATTAAACTAAAATGGCAGAGCAGTATGTTAACATCACAGGTAGTAAGAGAGTGGAGCTTAATGGCAGGACAACAAAGTTGTATGCAACTGTGCATGTATAATGGAAGGCCACAATGATAAGTGGAGTTGCTCATTTAAATAGAAATTATGCACCGGCAAAAGTTAATACACAATAAACGCTGGCTTCACATCACATGGACTTCCATGGATTATTTAATAGGAAGGACAACAATTTATAATAAAAGGGCATGAACTTTGCTTTGAAGTTGAGGATAGTGTTCATTAACAATATTTAGATATATGTCAATTGCTTGTATATCACCAGCCATAGCAGTCAAGGCGCTGAGGCGCACTCAAGGCACAAGGCCCCGCCTTGGGCTTTTTAGTCTCCTAGGCACGCTCTAGGCGCAAAAATTTAGCCTTAAACCCCTTAAGGCACAAGGGCTCACCCGAGAGCCTAGTCACGCCTTTGACTACCATGTCACCAGCAAAAGTCATTGAGTTCTTGAGCATGGAAAATGATTGGAATTTGGGAAAAAAGAACTATTTGGAGATCGTGATTTCACGAAACATTAAGTTATATTGTAAAATTACAATTTGGCTAATGACATTTCATGTTTTGTTATCATCTTAGGGCATGCAAGTCTCTCTTCACTTGTATCTCCCAGGGTTTTTACACCTAAAAGAAACTTCTATTGTCATTTTGTACGTTTAATTAATCAACCAGCCAAGCCATGATTCCACACAGCGCGGGTAAACTATATGGATCTTTCGACACCATGAAGCTCTACCAAATGCCAAATTCTAGTCAATATTTAACAAACGAATATCTATCAATATATTTTCTCTCCATGTAATTTTAGGTCTCTCTCTCCCTCTACTCTTACTATCCATCTTTAAGTACTCACACTTCCAAACTGGAGCATCCGTAGGTCTTCCTAGCAAATGTTCACATCACCTTAGTCGTCTTTCTCTCAATTTATCCTCAATATGTGCTACCAGTCTTTTGATGGATGCACACATTCCTAATTTGATCCATTCTTGTAAATATGCTCATCCACCTAAATATCCTCATTTTGGTCTCATTTAACAAATACAAATCTTCTCTTTGTGTTCTTTTGGGCCTAGCACTTAAACCTATTTATTCTTGATTATTCGATTCTGGGTAATGGTTTGCTTTAATGCCGAACTGAAGCAAAACCCATGAGGAAAGCACCCTAAGAAAACCCACAAGAATACAATAAGAGCTGAACAGAGTGTAATCTCGCAAATTGCAGTACACCTAGCCTGCCCTCACATATTAAGAACAAATCTGAATTTTCAGAGTACAATAACCCAAACAATAAAAATATATAATTTGAATCATGAAATGCATAACTAAATGCAACTTGTTAGAGTTGTGAAAGAATTAGAAGAGAACGAAGGCAAATGCCCAAAAATATCAAACAAAAGACATTAGTTTACCAGCATCTAAAGCTCAGGATTTCAAAACAGTGATAAAAAAGTTACATTGACACTTGAAGAAGTACCAGAGCCCACAATCAACTAACGTCTCTATAAAAATAACTGATAATATCAGAATTATCCAATAAAGGTTCATATCTTTATGAATGGCTTTTATTCAACAGATGATGCATACTAAACTATCCAAATGCCAAACCTCAAAAATATTCCAAACAACTTCAGGAGTTTGTGCTAAGAATAAACTATTTTGTAAACGAATTTCTAAAATAAATTGAAGAGATTGATATTAAATATAATAGAACTGTATCAGAAGATTAAGAAAATTACTAACTGGCCATGATAACACATCTGTTTTGTGGCTACCAAGTACCAAGCTTCACTAACACCCTAGATGAGAAAAGCAAGTATACCAATTAGCAAGTATACCAATTAGCCAGACTTCAGATGCTGACATCAATTATGTAGGAGTAAATTATCATGGAACGACTAAAAAATGAATCCATTGATTACAGAGGTTCCTTCATTTACCTGCTCCTATGTGACTGGAACTTAATGTTAAGATCTGTATGAGCTGAATATGAAATGCGAAGATTACAAGAACCAACATGCTCTGGAAGCAAGTACCTGAATTATGTGACAATACAGAAGAACATTACCATCTCCTAAGTTTGAGAAAGTGGAGATTAAAAAATACATAACAATACATACTTTGGTATACTTCTCCCATCCAAGGCATTCCTTGCAGCAGATGCAGTATCCGCATCAGTGAATTGAATAAGTGCCTGTTAGGATATTCTACAGAGTAAATTGACCGTGCTTAGAAAAAAAACTTCCTCAAAAAAACCAAGAAAAAGGGAACTCGCCTGGAAACCAGCAGCCTTTTCAAAAGTTGCAATTTTGTGAACAAAGCCAAATGTTGAAAATACCTGAAACAAAGTGTAAGTGTATGTGATTGCTTGCGGTAATAAATATAACACAAATTTGCATCAAACACCATTCCAGGCTATGCCAAACATAAAAAAAAGGAAATAGAGGTTAAACAAACCCAAATATATGAGAAATAAGTGCAGAATGACACCTGTACATGTATGCGTCAAGATAGACCATAGAAAGGAGTATGACGTACATGATTATATTTCCAAACGATCTCCAACAAAAGATTCTAAATTAGAGTCATCACCATCTGTATTCAACTAATTCGAATTAAAATTGACTCAAAAGTAAAACATAATCCAATTAGGATGCAATCTGTAAAAAAGTATATATAAAATTGACCTGTCCTTGTTGAAAAAATCAGGCAAAAGAATAAAAAAACATTGATTGACACATTGAAAACCACAGTAACAAGAAAAACGAAAGTCCAAAAATACTAAATTGGAAGTTTTAGAAATGCACCTTCACACTGAAAACAAACGTGACATATAACACCAGTAACTGTCATATCCCTTCAACTACTACTGTTCCATTGTAAGAATGACATCTTTCTATGGTGTAGCATGATATCATCATAATGGAATTGTTCCAAGTTGATGTATATTTGATGACTTAAAATAAATGTAGCATTTTCAGAGTGAGTTTAGGCATTTCTGAAGTGGCAGTAAGACTCCATGCATATAGATCAACACGTAAGAATTACTATGAAAGAAAGACCTCTGGAACCATATTACATCAATTTACATGATTTTTCTTTTTTTAATAATCTGCATCCAAAAATCATATGTATGACCTCTGTCAAGCTATTTTTTTGAGAATGCACACAATCCAACATTCAATTCATTATCAACCTAACAAATCCAGTTTTCAACTCACACAATTTCACAATAGAAAATTTTAAGTTCTCTATGATCAACATGCCAATGATCTCGCTGGTACAGAGGCAAGGAGGCCATCATGGACCATGCCTCTGCAAACCAAAATCAGGGAAGTTTCAAGCCAGGCATTCAACTTAAACACCTAATATGTCGCCATGTAAGAAAATCAGAAGATCGAGCTAGGGAATTTCCAGAATCTAGAAATTAGGGTAAATATGTGAAGCAAATCTGATTTTCACTGATAAAGGGCATTCTAGTAAAGAGTTACAGAGAAGCAAATCCAAGAGATCTCCATTTCCTTCTTAGTATCATATCTGAAGTTCTAAACCAATATCCGTGGACTGCTAAATTTAACTAGAAGCGTTTTTCACTGAACCAAATAAAAAAAAATTAAATCTAAACCAAGATCTTCTCTGTTTCCTTCTTACATTTCTAATTCAATTACTACCCAAATTAACTAGTAACTACAAAAAAAATTATTTAAGAGCTTAATTTACTTTTTTTTTGTTTTCCGAATACTAATCTGAAATTAAAACAAATATCATAATCTAGGAAAAATTAGAAGCTAAAGTTGGAAAGGTAAAAAGAAAAAAAAATAATTGAGTCTGACAACTCTACTTGCCTATTGTCAGACTGGCATTATTTAGAATTATTTTCAAAAAAATAAAATACGGCGCCCCTCTATGCTCAGGCTATAACCTTTTTACCACTTCCGTGGTTGCCTTAGGTGTGTCTAGCGCCTTTAACTATCTTGACTCAATGAAGGACTGCTTATTTATTTCTCTTTATGATACATGAAAAGCTGAGCGAAATAAATTACATATGTACTTGGTCTACTTCTTAGTGCCAGAAAAACGATCTTGACATAAACCAGAATGATACCAAATATAGCCGAAGTTTTAAACTGAAAAAGCACTAACCAAATGAATGACATCAATGCTCACGTCACCCGCTTCAACACCCTCAATTGTTACCAGCAATACATTTCCAGGAACATCACCTGGACTCTTGTTGTTGACAATTTCATGTCTATTTGAGTATTGAATATACACCGTCTTTCCACGAACTTGAGCGGGCTCAGATGACGATGCATAGTATGACACCATTTGAATTGCCTGATTTAGGTCTGTCTGCAGAAGAAAACAGATTTATGAGTACTGACAACAAATAGTTAACAAACACTGAAAATAAGGAAAGTAGCTTCATTACTTAACAAGCAAAAGGGGCTTTGTCAATGAAACAAACTCACAACAAATAAGCATATAAACACAAACATGCTTGAGAGCAAAAGCTTTCAAATGAGTACGTTTTCTTTTTAGCTAAGTTATGCATATTTGTAAAACCTGCTCTCACAGTCTCACTCCATTGGATTCAGATCTAACTTGCTATATAGAGATTTTAAGGTCCCAAACTTGGGACCCAGTAATAGGTTATTAATTAGTGGAGGTGGAAAGTGTTTTCCTAGGGGAAGAAGTGTCTTCCGACCCATTTTGATTGAATATATATATAAGGCTCAGTTAGAGGGAACCTTAATACTTCTGACTTCTGAGAGAAAGTACTCAAGAATTTGATCGATTTTCAAGCTTACATCTTCATTGATGTTTACTAATATTTATAGAGGTTGTATAACAACCACTACTTACACTAATGGAATCATATATAAAATCATACAAAAATAAAAGAAATAATTAAAATGGAAATGAAAGTGGACTCCTTAATAAAAAGGAACTAACAACTGCATAAATCAAATATTCAACCAACAACTAAAGAGCTTGAATTAAGCCATCTATCAATTCTCTACCCCGTCTTCATCACTGGTTGAATACGTGGTTTTGTGACAGAAGATGCCTCATTGATAGCTGTCTGCTCATATCCATTAAGTTGAAGCTTTCTTAAGCATGCTAATGGCTTAGCAAAGTAACCCAGTACCAAGGAACTGTTCTTTTAATTGTTAGACTTGGAAATACAAAAAAAAAATCTATGACTGAAATTATGTAGTTACGACCACTCTTATGATATTGGCTTCAATAGAATCTTGATAAGCAAGTCCAATTAGTCATAGACTTGCTATAGGAACATATTCGGCTCGCTTCAATTGAGCTCTAAGAAGCACAACAACTAGAATGCATTTATTATCCAAGCAAGTAGGACCTAACCTATAAACTGACGGATATAGAGGAAGATCACAACGAAGCAGCAAAAGTAAAGAAGAGTAGCCGAATCCAAATAAGTTGCGATGCAACTTGTATGCAAATTTAATTTTAACAAATCGAACCTTAGCTCCTTCGAGATTAACAAATAAAGAAATAAAAAGTTAAGATTTCGAATAAGCGAAAAAATCAGAAGCAAAACCAAATGAAATACCGGAAAGATAAACCAATCAATTCAACAAACGCCGAATATAAACAATAAGCGGACCTAACAAACTTTCCCATAAGTACGATTTCTAGGGTCCAAACTAGCCAAAATAAAAAGGACGAACAAACGTACAAATTCAACAAAAGCCTGATTCCTATTGGCACCGACATTACACTTGGTATTGACGATTTTGCCGAAGGGTCTACATAGCTCAACCAGCTCCTCTTCCGTGCACTCCCAAGGAAGATTTCGCAGGTGCAAAACCTTGGATGGGGTCTGAGTGTATCGGAATTGAGGCTGCCCGGAGGTTGACATCTACAAATAATTTTGGATCTAGTAAAACAGCCGGATAAGAAAGAAAGAGCGTATGAATTGGGGTGTAGAGATTGAGTGCTACGAGGTTTTCGGGGAAAATTTTAGGGTTTTGGGATATACCGGTCTGATACTGTTTGTTTCAAAAGGCTACAGTCAGTTGATGGTGTTTGTCTGAACTTACATGACAAATTTGTTTAAAAGTAGAATTTTAAATTAAAAATTAGTTAGTTTAGTGTTTCTTTAAACCTTTTTTCAATTTAGAAAGGTTATTTTCAAGTAAAAAGTAAGAAGTAGATAATTACTTTTTAAAAGTGACTTTTTTTCAAATCTACTTTTTGACACCCCTATATTATATTCAATACTTTTATTAAACATATACTTAATAGTCTTTTCAAGATTCAACAATTTAAAAGTGATTTAAAATTCAATTTTGAGAAATATTTTTAATGACTTAAAAATCGTTTTACAGAAACATTTAACTACTTATTTTTAAACTCTTTAAAAGTTAAAATAACACTTTTAAGTTATAAGTTACAAGTCATAAGTTTGGAAAAATACCCTATTTATTTTATTTCGATAAATCAAATTTAAAACCATCCCTCGTATTCTAAGTTTTTGTGACACTTGGAATAGGAATTCTTATAGATTACGTTCCAATAGTTTTAGTAGTTTTTTTTATTTCACAAATTATTTTGATATATGGGAAATAATAGATAATTAATTTGAAAACGCATCTTCAGTACCTATGTGTCATCATTAATTTTAGACAATGTCTGTATGATTATCTAGATATAGACAACTAAATAAACATTGTCTACGATAAATACACTTTAAAATGAAATAAAACAATCTACTATTCTTATTTTATGAATATACATTGTCTATTTTTAAGACTATTGTCACATCATCCAATGTAACTTCTATTTCACATGACACCTAAACTTGGAATCCACAAGCTACTAAAGATGCTCTTAAGATAGGAATAGTAGATTATCTATTCCATCTTAAATAGTATTTATTGTAGATAATGTTTATTTAGTTGTCTACATCTAGATCAAATAGACATTGTCTACAATAAATGATGACACATATGTGCCACATCATGTACGAAAGATGAGCTAAATAAGCTACTAAAGATGCATTTTCAAATTAATTATTTTTTCCTACTTATATGTTAACACAGTTTGTGGAATGAAGAAGCTACTGAAATGAAATATTACATTATTACTTACTTCAGTTATATATTAATATTTCCTCATTTTGCACTATTATCTGGTTTTATTTTAACTGCTTTGCTTTCTTTTTCCTCTAATTTTGTTAAATTAGTTTTTACTTTGAATAAGAGTAAAAAAAAATTTTGACCATTCTTCTTCCTTATCCTAATCATTATTTGTGTGTTTGATTTTTAATGTTTCGTAATTTCTGTTTATTGTATTGAATAATTTAAATCTGATATTTCTACTGAGCTATCTCTATGTTATGGTATTTTTCAATTGTAAATCCATAATTATAGATTACAACTTTGATGGGTGTGATTGCATCTGAATTTAGTCAAAGATACATTACCTAGATCTATCTCTTTTAATCAAACTCGATATTGATCTGTGAAACAGATTGTTGTTATAAACTTTTATTATAACAATTCTGCTTTCTTTTTTGTCTAATTTTTTAAATTAATTTTCTTTGAAGAAGAGTGAGAAACTCTTTTGATCATTCCACTTCCTCATTCCGTCAATTTTTTTATGTTTCGTAATTTTAATTTCATGTGTTGAATAATTTATATCTGATATTTTTATCGAGTTATCTCTATGTTATGCTATTTTTCAATTGTGAATCTATAGCTACACAATACAACTTTAATAATTTTATCGTTGGGTTTGACTGCATCTGAATTTAGTAAAAGATACATGTCAATTTTTTGTGTTAGATACCCAAATCTATTTCTTTTAAACAAGCTCATTATAGATCCGTAAAACTGATTGTTGTTATTGAGTAAGCTGGTGAATTCTTTTGATTGTGGGGTTAAGAAAATATAAATTGTAGAGTTGTTATTGTTTTCTAAGTTTATTATGTATTCTTCTTGCTTGAGTTTCAAGTTTTTTGCATCTCTCAATATAGTAAGATTGTATTTTTCTGATTTTGATAATATATTTTGTCAGTATCAATAATATATTCCTATTTTGTTAAAAACTTATGATTTAATCAATTCATATTCTTCAGTAAAAAAATGTAAATTAAAGAAAAGATAGTGAAATTATATTGATAATTTATAGTGACGAACAAAAGACGTACAAAAATTCAAAAATGATTGAAGGAAGTACTATAGTTATTTCGTTTTACTTGGATTCAGATCATACAGCTATTGGCATGATCGGTTCATATAATGATTAATATTATATGTATGGATGGAAGAATGTTAGCCTTTGTTTTGATACCCTTTTTTATGGAATGGTGTTAGAACTTAAGATTTCTTACGTGGTTCCATGATTGTTTTTATATTTTTATATGGTTTTTTCATGATTCAAGAATCATGATAATAAAACCATGAATTTAGTGGTTCGTTCAAAAACCAAACTAAAATTGAAATAAAATATCATACTACATATTGAATGACTCCTAAGTGATAAAAGAAAACAATGAGTTCTTCTTTCTTTTTATTTTTTTATCACTTTCCTGTCTAAAAACAAATTTTAACAAATCAGATAGTAACATATTATGTGGCACCATGACTTGCTTGAATGAACTATAATAAACCATCAGCTAAACAAAGGCTTAAATGCGATAAATCATTTATGTTTGGTCCATCTACAGAGTTATTTACAGATTGATGTTTAACAACAGTGCTATTCACATTTTTGTGCTTGGCCGAGACAGAATTCATGATTCACCACACTGATGATTTTTGTTAAGTGATTGCTACTGTCCCTACATTGACTTCTCTTTTCGATACCCACGTATATTTGCTTTTAAAAGAAATTCTATTTGCTTTATATAACAGGTAATTTTGAGTTTGTGTGATTTCATACGATACTTTGTCCAATATTTTAATTTTCTGAAAAACATTTGGTCACTTTATGTAATTTCTTAAAACTCGGTGGTTATGTTAGATATATAAAAAAAACTGGTATCATATATAGGGATGAAAACAAGGTTTAATGGGGAGGGTAATGCATTTCCCATCTCCATACCCATTAAGATTCCGGGAAAGAAAAATTCTCCATATTCATATCCATTAAGGATTCGGAGATAATTTTTCCTCCATTTCCTTATCAGGAATTCTCCATCGGGCATCGGGTTTTCTCTATTTCCCCATTAAAATAAATAATATGTAAATATTTTTCAAAATTTCATGCAATAAAAACTTTGAATCATTACTTAAAAATACTATTTGATTAAATTGTTCAATGTTTAATGCTAAATAAATTTGAAGTCTTAATATATAATTTAAAAAATCTATTACATTACATAATGAATCCTAAGAAAATAAACATCAAACTTGAGATGCAATGTTCAACATTTAAAATAAGAGATTAGATAAAAACATCAATACTAATATGTTTCATGCAATAAAAACTTTGAATCATTATATAAAAATATTATTTGATCAAATTGTTTTAATGTTTAATGCTAAATAAATTTAAAATCTAAGGCCTTGCTTGGAAAAAATCGATTCAAGAATTGGAATTCATCATATACAAATAAATTCCTTTGCTTGGAAATAATGAATGAAAATTTAGAATTTAAAATGAATTTCTTGTTTTGTGCTCGGAACAAAATATTTTAATAATTTATTTGCAAAGTATTTTCTAAAATGCCCTTATCATGAAATAACTATAATATTAGCATTGAAATTGTAATCAATAATATAAATCATAACAATTGTCTTGAAAAATATCCAAACAACTTGAAACTTAAAATGATAAAATTGAAAAATAGATTATTAACTAAGATATATACGTTCATTAATGTTGTAAAAATAAAGATTATAGACTTTTATAGTATAGGAGTAGGGATGTCAATAGGGCGGGGATTATCCGAAACCCGTTGCATCCGAACTAATGGGTTTGGGGAAAAATCCGAAAGTTTTCACCCGCGGGGATGGCAATGGAAAAAATTATACCGCCCGGTTGGAAAGGTGATCAGACATGGGTAGATCCATAAATCCCCGTTAAAATACCCGAAATATATATA
>CATIWQ010495411.1:0-12633 GCA_949673415.1 Euphorbia schlechtendalii
TTTATTAAAATTTTCAAAAAACCATTTTCTAAACGGTTTCCAATGATTTTTTTGAAAATCCATTCGAATTTCTTTTCTTGCCTGAGAACCAGGACTAAAATCAATTTTTGGTTTATTATTCATATTGTGAAGTTCATTTCACTGGCATTCCATTTCTGCCGGAATTTCATAAACTCCTGAAGCAATGTTGTTATTATCAACATGTATTCTTTCAACTCTTTGAGTTATAAGTTCAGATTCTCTATCTGAATCTTTTGATTTTGAATCAGAATTATGAATTCTTTCCATATTTGAAATTGAATGTCTCGAGTTATCAACTGGAGATATATGAAAATAGTTTGAAGAACTAAGTCTTGAAAATGAAGACCTTGATCTTGGAATATTTTCCAAATATTTTTGTCTTTCAAAATTTATGACAATATCACCTTCTGGTGTTTGAATAATCCTTGTTGGATTATTTTGAGTAGTTAGTGCAGCTGGAACTGGTTTTCTATTATCCAGTTTTCAGGAAATATGATTTCCTCCCATTTAATGGGTCTACGAGTTGTGATTTCAGATTTATGAAAATTTGATTCTATGAGATTCGTTTCATTAATTGGTTTGTCAATTATCTGACAATGTGGATTTAAAGTCATTAATAGTTTGAAATAAATTCTGTAACAGACACATATGACTTCAGATCCAGGGGCATAATTTTACCCATTAGTTTTAACATTTAATGTTAACGCATCAAGAATATTGATATCTGACAAAGATAATTGTAAATTAGGGTAAACATTAAAATATACTGGGCCATGGGCCAAACTGGACTATATTAAGCCCATTAAAGATTGTTTCCAATCTAAGTTTCTAGCATCTCTCAAAGCTGCTATGAAACTTTCGGGTAAACCTTCTAATGTTAAAGGTTTAAACGCAACTTGCACTAATCCTATATGTAGGAATCTATAAATTCTGCGATATTTCTGAATGTCAGAAAAGTTTAACAGTTTGATTAACATTTCATCTTTATTAAGTGAAATTGTTTTCAGTAGTTTTTACTACCTGTTTTAATCCTATCTTTTCAAATGTATCATATTTATAAATGGTTTTAGGATTAATTTTTGGGATAGTCCACTTATTAAGTAGATCTAGGTTTTCAGGATTATCATATTCCTGCTCTAAGCTGTTTTTAACAGCTTCTCTGTTAGGCCTAATGATATTCATTAGTTTTAAAAATATGTTAAGTAATACCAGAATACATAGAAAATAACAGGCTCTGATACCATACAAGGCAGGACCGGACCATACATAATGATGATAGTATAAAATTATTGCATATAATTTTATCATTTGTGCTTACTTTGTATATGTGAGTATATAGATCAGTTTATTGAGATCGACTACTTACTCTAATGAAAAAATAACCCTATATATATATATATATATATATATATATAGTTACAGTTATAATTTAAATGATAAAAAAGATAATGTTATTAATTATTTTCATATATAGTACGTGCATCAAGAACATGATGTTTATCGCCATAATTTACTCTACACCATCATATAACTTTTTTGACATTGTCTTCGTAAAGAACACTTTCAATTAGAATAAATTTGACAGATCTAAAGATCACAAGTGCGAATCCACATTGGGATGAGTGTGGTGGAGATTTTTCTTAATATTAATGTAATCGTAGTTTCCAAAAATTTTAAAAACAATAATTTTGTGCGTGCCTAGCTATAAAATAACGGCATGATCTCTCTCCAACACAATCCTTTTTTCGCTTAGACTAAGAGCTACTCATTTAATTAAGAATGAGAATACTGAAAAAACAAGAAGATGATTTTAGAATTCTGTTAGTAGCTTTATGTCTTAAAGTCAGAAAAAGGACATAAATTACTAGGAACTAAAAGTTACACATTTTTTCAGGGGTTCAAAACCATAATATCGTCGAGTATTAAAGTATATATGTATATTTATAATCTTGGCGAACATGTTTTTCTCACGCGAGAGTATAGAATAAGAGCCAAGAGAGTTCCAAGAAAACAAATAGAACCCCATAAAATGAAAGTATACTTGTAACAATTGATGCCAATGCATTTCCCATCACCGTCTCCATTATCCTGCTTGTGATAGTTAAGAGCAGCTAAGTATCCAAAAATGAAAGAGCCAATAGGAATATTGGCAACCACAACATTATGATTAATGCTGAAATTCTTGGTTCCAAAGAGCTCAGTAGTTGTGGATACTGAAATAGAAGTAATAGCACCAGTACAAACACCTATTACTGCTGTGCTGATGTAAAGTGATATGTTGGATCTTTCTAGAAGCAAAAAGAAGGCTCCTGCCATCGGTGCCATTAAGGCTGCTATGCTTCCTGCTCTTGGAATTCTTTTCTTACTCCTGCATTCTCATATTTAAACCAAATTAGTTATTCTAATACATTAAAAATTTATTTCACTCCAATCAAGTCTATCACAAAATAAGCTTAAGCCTATCTTTTCGTAATCCTCATAATGAGATCTTTTCTGAATATATAGTTGCTTTCCAAACTTAGTTCTAATTGCAGGATACTGTCAGTCTAATCTTTCACATATTTATATTGTCACCCTAAAGATGGAAAAAATGACCTATTTTTTTCCTTAAATTTGTCTAAAATATATTGTTTGCTCCTTCAACTAGGATAAACAGAAGTACATGACCCCTTTTTTCCTATATGCACATAACAAATCAAAGCTCCAAATGTCAGCAGTAAAGGAAAAGCATGTGTACTTTGATCAAGTTCATAACTGTAACTATTGTATGTTCGAAGTGACTTCTATCAGTTATGGACTGTAACAATGAGCAATTAATAAATAACTTTCTAATATATGTATTCATTTGATTTAAAAATGTAAATTGTGTAACAAAAAAATGGAAATTTAAAATACAAATCTTCATTCATAAATTAATTTCTTCTTGATATATTTTCACTGCTTGAAATACTCAGATATCACAGGCACAAAATATAATTTGTAGTTTTTCTCATTGAAATAAATACTAAATTTAGAAGTAACAGTTTGTATATGGCTTAATACATGCGGACTCATGTGAGTACTCATTTTGCTCCAAATTCATATTATCTTACTGTATCTTGAACTAAAATTTTATTAGTGACCTTATTTCACTGAAAAATAATTATTAGTACTTACAAGTATTTATTTCAACATTTATAATTAAAATCTGATATTCCAAGAGGCTACCGCCTACTGACAGTAAACTACTTTTATTTTTGCATTTAGTTTGAAAGGACGTGACCACAGACCTCGCAACTGAGTGGCGTCACCGAAACATAATTGTAATTTTTTCCTACTAAGATAAGGATGTGAATAGGCTCTTGAAATGAATAAATCTACTTAATGAGATCTTATAAAGAGAGAAACACAATTTAAAACACACACAGTAAAACAACGTTAAGAACGTGTTTTTTGATGAATATCACTGACAACGGAAGAAGAATTGTTGCCTCCAACAAGTATGCCACTTTTCATGACAAGTGATTAGTTTGTATGTAATATAAAGAAATTTTTTTTTTTGAAAAACAATATAAAGAAAAATTAGGAGAGGGAAAATTGAAATTTTTAATTAAGGAAAATGGAGTTATTTATGTGAAAAATTAAATGAGGTACAAGGAGACCCAAACTTACTGTAAAATTATTTGAAAACTTGTTTCCTTAGATTTGTATATAAAGATTAAATATTTTGGATTCTTAAACGTGATTTTAAAATGGAGGGAAAATATATGAATTCCTAATGAAATTATGAACTCAATAAATATATTAAATAACTACACCTACCCTTTGTGATGCAATGAACTTCTAGAAAAATTTAAAACCCAGAACTATAAATATACATGATTGTAACATAACAAAAGTCCAACAACCCAACCAGATAGATAAATAAAAACAAATCTAGTTAATTTCAAAGATGCACCTAGATAGAAAAAGAAAATTGAAAAGAAATTCAAAATACCTTGAAAATAAGAAATCCAAAAACGATGGAATGAGACGGCCAAAGAAACCAAAAGAGGAAGAAAGTGAAACCAAAAAAGAAGTTCTCTTACATCCACGAGATTCTCCAATTTGACCCAAATTATTCAAATAAACAAGCCCAAGTGTTGCTCCACTTAAATATATACAAAAATACAACCAAAAATCAACTCTCGTTAACATTAATTTAGCTCCGATTTCTTCTTTCACATAACCAAAATCATCAATTTCTCTTAGATTCCCCACTCCTTTAATTCCATTTTCAATACTTTGTTCTTTGTTATCATCCACAGTGAAACTGTACACTTTTGAGTCTCCATTTGACCATAATTTTGGCCCCAACAAATCTCTCATTTTGACCCAAATTGGAATCACAACTGGTGCCACTAAGAGTATCAAAATAACAATTGCATTTTCAACTTCTTTTAACCTACTTACTTCCAAGGTACTTACAACAGAATAAATCCCGGTAGCTATTGTAATTAGAAACATAACAAAAAACCCAATCTTCATTTCTTTTCCATTTCTTGTTTCCGTATTTCTACTAACCGGAGAAGCCAATACCGAAACCAAAAATGGAAGCGTAGAGTTAAGAAGAAGATAAGCTTTTGCTCGTTTAGCTCGGAAGGAAGATAAGAAAGCATCAACAATAACAGTGTAAATCTTAGCACTTAACCCTTGATAACTTGTAGATAATCCCACTGCTGCTTGACTGTCACAAGGAAAATTACGCATACAAACAACGTAACAAACAGTGTTGATCCAACAAATACTGTTTCCTGCTATAACTGTAAGGAAGAAAATTTGAGAATATGAAAGGGATGGGATGTAGCTTGTTAAAAAGAGATATTGAACTCCATAACCGATTAATCCTAAAGTTGAACCGATCAAAAGAACCAGCCATAGAGGAAGATACAATGATGCGATGCCTGACACGAAACCGAACAGCTTTCCTGCATCTGAGGCAAAAGCAAGATTGTTAAGCTGAATTTGGGACATGGAAAGAAGTTGTTTCAACTGAGATGAGTAAGCAGGGAAATTTGTGTTTGTACTATTTACGGATTGAAGCCATATAATGCCTACTAGGCTTAACCATTGATAAGCACTGCTAGAATAAGAAGAAGGATGCATGGTCAAATTATGTTATGGGAATATGACAATATTTTCAATGTCGAAGCATTACTTTATATGTAAAAGATTGTGGACACATATAGGTGATTGATTCTATTCCTGTGGTCTGACATACCATGTATGACATACCTTGCTTGACGTGCCAATTATTTATAGCAGTTCACATGGTGAGAAGCCAAACACAATATATTTCTTTCACAATGTGTGGGTTTATAGCAAGGACCTGTTTCTTTTGTAATTTTTCTTTGGCTTAATATGTATTTTCCCTTGAACTTGACACTTTCTACTAACGGTCACTTTGAACTCTTTCACTTGTTCCTTCTAGCTTCATGAACTTGGTAAAAATGCATTTTCTTACTCGTAACATCACATGTCAGTTTTTTATGGTTTGAATTTTCATAAATATCCTCAAATTAGAAGCTCATGTGTGGCATTCAGGAGCAAAGCGTAGCATTTTATGCTAAGTTGAGGGATTTGGTATGAACAATGTTGACAAATTAGAGGGGTTGGCAAGATATGGCAAGCTTAGGGTAAAACATTCCACCATTTTATTCTGTATGTTATCGATATCCGCAAATTTCAATATGTTATTTAATTATTAATTTTTCAGTATATTATATTGGCTATTAGCAAACTATGGAAGATGTTATTATATTTCTTGTTGAAATTGTAAATTGATTCATAGTAAAAAACTTTCTGTAGTGTACAACACATACACCTATTTGCCTTATATGGTCTTTTATCGTATATTTTTTTTATGACACAGTACCCCCACTATTTCTTTCTTACTCTCTACATCATTTCTTTATGTATATTAATTGGATGCAGCTCAATTGGTACACCTCTCAAAGTGGAGGTGGGAGGTTCTAGGTTCGATACCCGCCTCTTCAAAAATTTGATTTCTTTAAAAAAATAAATTATTTTAAGAATTTTACTAAAATCAATAAAAAAATTTATTACGCTCTTAAAATGATAAATTTATTTTTTACATTATTATATTAAAATTATATTTCTTTTTAATTATCAATTTATAATTCCTTTATTTTATAATATCTCTCGTAATTAATACAAAGATTAAATTAAAGAAGAAATTACAGAAAAAGGAATGAAAAGCTAAATTTAACAAATAAAAATAAACAAAATTAAAAAGATAAAAAATACTTTGAATAAAGAAATGGTGGTAGCATTATATATGAACATAATACATAATAACACTTCCAATGCGTTCCAATACTTACCGAATGCATACTCATTTAATGATCCATATACTCATGTATGCAATTTTTTCAAAAATATATATTAAAATCATAATTCATATGCCAACCATACCAATAATGACTTGACACATCAATATATTATATTGTATGTCTCAACATATTTAAGCAGTATATTTCAATTTGTCACCAAAGTCAATTAGGTAACAGGCAGTTTTGAGCATATTTGAAGTGAGATGGTCTGGTCACATAGGAGCTCAAAATATTTATTTTATGAAATAATTTAATATAAAAATTTGTAAAATGAAAATTTTTTATCTAATATTGATTATAATATACTTTAATTTTCGATAAATATTTTACTCAGTGAGAGATCATTATTTCTTATTGTCAATGACTTTCGGAAATGTGAGGACCAACCCTGACATAGTGTAGTTGGTTCTTCAATTTTCAAACTTAGTACACCACCTCTTAAAAAAACAAAAACTTCTTGGAAAGAACAAAAATACAAAATAAAAAAAGAAAGTAGACATGGGTTTTTTTTGAAAACAGTAGACATGGGTTTGAAAGGAGGATTATGGGAAATGGGTAATTTCAAATGATTTTAATGGTTGTTTGTGGGAAAATGTGGTAGTTTTTGCACCACAGCCTGATGCAGTTGAATGGAATAATGAAGTTGATAGTTTTAAATATATAATATGTTGGTTCTTTACTTAAAATTGTGAACTTCTTTATTCCTTTCTTAAATGATAGTTGGGAGCATTTATGTGCTAAAATGAAACAAGGAGATGATGTGAATTAGACTTGTGGGCTCTTTTAATGTTGCCATAGAAGGCAGTCGAAGTTGGAATAATTAGTAGTTTTGAAAATTTAAACTTCGTGTTCAAAGTAATTTCCATCTAGATCTTCCTCAAAATGTGAATCAGAACAAAAATGTCAAATCATTTTGATTTTTTGTTTTTGTATCGGTGCTGTATTTATATAGGTAGTTCAAATGTTACAAGCAAATGCGTTAATTTCCCATATTATCCAGAGACTTGCACATTTTTGCTTTTGTTTCTTTTTTCAAAGATGCATCTATTTTTTATTGACAACTAAATTGATGCGGCTTCCAATATTTTTCAGATAGATGTTTGTCTTATTTTCAGGTATTAAGCACAAATGTTAGCCGAATTTAATGGTAAGGCTATTGATATGTAACTAAACAAGCCATAGCCGAACCAATGGAAAAGACAAACTTAAATATTGTTAAGAGAAATTTGTTTTTTCAAAAAAAAAGAGAAATTTAAAAAAAGGTATGATGAGAATTAGGTAAACCGATAAACTTAAATATTGAAAGATTGGTCAATAAAGTGTGATCTACGCACTAATCTTTAGAATATGGTTCCTTGCAAGCAATAACGGTTGAAGGTTCCTGCAAAACAAACAAAAGTGAGGATCACGTTTTCTCTTGAAGGGACTCACCAATGCCTAAGTCACAAAAGGGTTTGAACAATGAAAATTTTGTACCTTTGATACTGACCCATGATGCCTTTATATGTTAGACATGATGTATGCGCTAGAGACAATTAGGGCGATATATCTTTATTAGTTTTAATGTACAAACAATTTCGAATTATTATTAATGATAATTGAGGCATCTTTGTTGATTATCAGTGCTTTCTATTTATTTATGTATCTCGCTGGTATCATGTATGTATAATATTAAATATGTATATACGCATTGATAAGACAAAGTTCCTGATTACTTCATAGCGTAAAAGTGTGAGGATATAGTGGGAGCTATGTGGTGTGAGAACTACAAATATGTGTTACTATGAATAGTCTAAATATCTCTAGTCGTAGTTTCATTGAAAATGATGTGATAACTAGATTAAGGTTTTGCTCAAACTTAGTGTCGGTGATTATCATATAAATTAGCAATGTTTTTCCACATGTGTAAATGTTTTAATTGAAGGTCATCCAGTAATTCACTTAATTAAAGAATGAAATTTTTAAATCATAGTTGTCCGTGGTACAACAAATCAAAGTGCCCGTCGTGATTTTGGCAAGGATTGGATATGACTGCTCATTCACTTTTAAGGGGCTCCCCTACCTGAAAATTACCATAAATTCAAGAGTACCCAAAGGACTTTTATGACTTAATCGATTTCTAGTATGGGAATTGGATTTCGCATATGGTTTTACAAACATGGTTTAAATTATTAAATTAAAACTTATAGACATAGGTGTAAGAACTTAAACATGGACATTGTTTGTTTTGCATGCTATGTGGTGTCTTGGCATAATGGACTAATTATGATATGCTAGTCTAGAGCATGTTCCCTTATATTTAATAATTCTTGATAGCCTACAATTATTATTTCATAATCCTATCCATCGTATAAGACCTAGACTATGGCGAGATCAATGGCATCAATAAAATCCCTACAACAATATTAAGGGGGTAGATTGTCTTCTCGTCATAAGTCGTGATACGAACCTTATTAACGAATGTAAGAACATGTACAACATGCCTTTCTCTTAACATGTGTTTGGTGATGAGACTAGATGGGGTTAATGCCTTAACCAAGATGGGTTAGTTGTCTATATTATTGGAACTAATGCCAAAATGGAGACTCATTTGAGGAGTCGTATAATTGGGTACGCACAAAAAGAGAAGTCAAATAGATTAGCAATTGCAAGATATGCAAATGGACCTGTTCCAACCATGGTTATCTTGCTGTGGCTTGACCTGCGATAGTGGGGCTCATGATGAATGGCTATGGATGCTACCTATTAAGGAAAATTGGTTTGACCAAATTTCTTAAATTTGAATAGAAGGGGCAATTTGAATATCGAGAAAACAGTAAGAATTATGTGTTTAATGAAAGACCTTTTTATTAAATGCATGTACATATACTAATGTCGAAACAAATTCTATCTTATAGCTAGGTTGAACAATAAATCCAAACATATTTGTTCAATTCTTGATAACAAATTCGATGGTTTGAACTTTACTAATTGGTTCAGGATGGTGAGGATAGTCCTTAGATCCGAAAGGATAGCTTATGTTTTAGATGAGCTCATCCCTGATGAGCATGATGGTAAAACCTCTACTAATGAACATGAGGTATGGGAGAAGCATAGAAAGGATCGTGAAACATTATCATGTACAATGCTGGCAACCATGAATTTTGAGCTTCAAAAACAACATGAGAGCATGGACCTTGACACCATGATTCTCCATCTTTGTGAGCTCTTCTCAGAGCAGGCTAAATCTGAGAGATATGATATGTCAAAACTCTTATTCGGAATGAAGATGCATGCTGGCACTTTAGCAACGCAGCATGCTCTTAAACTATTGGGTTATATAAAGAAGCTAACTCGATTGGGTTTTGTGATGGATAACGAATTATGTGTGGATCTGATTCTTACTTCATTAACAGATATTTATTCATATTTTGTGAATAATTATTACATGAAAAAGATCAATGCCACACTACCCGAGTTGGTTAGCATGATGAAAACCGTAGAGCCTAAGATTCGAAAGGATCCTAAGGCTTTACTTTTGGTTGAGAAAGCCAAGACTTCCAAGGGTGGGTCCCATTTTGGAAAGGGTTTGAGTGCTAAGAATAAAATTAGTAAGAAGAAGAAAAGTAAGAAAGGAATTGTAAATGTCTGATTCTGATGTGGCAAGGCCGGCCACTGGAAGAAGGATTGCAAGGTTCAGATTTCTAAACAATGGAAGAAGAAACCAAGTGAGGCATCTACTTTAGGTATGTTCATACTAGAGAGTTTCTCTACAGTTCCCTATAAATCTACTTGGGTATTAGATACTAGTCATGATACTCATAGCTATACTTCTATCTAGGGATTGTGGAATAGTAGGAGACTTGTAAAGAGGGAAATGGACCTAAGAGTTGGAAATGGAGCATGGGTTGCTACAACAGGTGTAGGGACATATAACCTTCGTTTGCCTAATGGGCTTATTTTAGTTTTGAATAATTGTTATTATATTCTTGTTGTCACTAAGAATATTATTTCTATTGTGCGTTTAGCAACAAAAGGATTTGAAATTTTATTTTCTAATAATAAATGTCAAATTAAGCTTAATAGTATTCTTTATGCTTGTGGAATATCTGTGGATGACATTTACATTCTAGATACTAAAACTGAAATTCTAAATATGAACATCGTTAATAAACAAAGATTAGATAATGAGAAATCCTCATACTTATGGCATTATTGTTTAGGCCACATAAATGGGACTCGTTTCACTAAGTTACATAAATGTGGAGACTTAGGCCCAATGGAATGGGAATCATATGGTGTGTGTGAACCTCGCTTAAAAGGGAAGATGACTAAGAAACCTTTTAGAGCAAAGGGTTAGCATTCCATTAGTACTTTTGAAATAATAAATTCTGTTGTATGTGGTCTAATGAGTGTTAAGACACATGAGGGTTTCGTTTACTTCATAACATTTATCGATGATTACTCGCGATATGGTTATTTCTACTTTATGAGATACAGCTTGGGAAAAGTATCATAACCCTTTGATCTGATCGAGGCAATGAATACTTAAGCCATGAGTTTCAGGATTATCTAAGGGATAATGATATCTTATCCTAGTGGACACCTCCTTATACACCCCAACATAATGGAGTGTCTGAAAGGAGGAATCGAACGCTACTCGATATGGTTTGGTCCATCATGAGCCAATAGAACTCAGCAGATCCTTTTTGGGTTATGCACTTGAGATTGCAGTTTATATTCTAATTAGAGTGCCCTTTAAATGACTTGATCAAACTCCATACAAGTTATGGTATGGTAAGAAACCCGCTCTTTCTCACTTGAGAGTTTGGGGATGTCCTGCTTATGTCAAGAGGACAAATTCATATAAGTTGGGTTCTAAGTTTGATAGATGGCTGTTTGTAGGTTACCCTAAGGAGACTATAGGGTATACCTTTTATGATCCCAAGGAACAAATGGTCCTTGTTTCCATAAATGCTCAATTCCCCGAGAAGGAGCATATACTTGCAAAGAACGTAATAGCCTATTATGACACCTGTTACACAAGAAAGTGTAAGCATGGAATAGCCTATTATGACACCGACATTGCATAGGTCAAGCTGGGCTCCAATCACTCCCGAGCAATATGGGTTTTTCATCTTTAATCATAAACATCTCTTCCTTATGGAAGATGATGAGCCCAGGACTTATAAAGGGGCAATGGAAGGCTCAGAATCTGACAAATGGCTTACAACCATGAGGTCAGAGATGGACTCCATGTACGAAAATCAAGTTTGGAGCTTGATTGATTCTCCAAGTGGGATTAGGCCCATAAGATGCAAGTGGATTTTCAGGAAGAAAACTGACATGGACGGTAACATAGTTACTTATAAAGCAAGGCTGGTTACAAACGAGTACAGTAAAAAAGAAGGCATTGACAATGATGAAAACTTTTCACCGGTGGCCATGCTAAAGTCTATTAGGAAACTCCATGCCATCGCTGCTCATAATGATTATGAGATTTAGCAGATGGATGTGAAGACAACATTCCTCAATGGGAATCTGGACAGGTATGTGTACATGGCACAGCCCGAGGGTTTTACATCCAAAGATGGCTCAAAGGTATGCAATTTGCAGAAGTCCATTTATGGACTTAAGCAAGCATCAAGGCATTGGAACATTAGGTTTAATGAGACAATTAGAGAAATCGATTTTGTGTCAAATGCTAATGAGCCCTGTGTATATAAGAAGGCTAGTGGGAGTGCGATCGTTTTCCTTGTATTATATGTTGATGGCATATTATTGATAGGAAACGATATTCCTTTTCTTTAGATAACTAAGTCATGGTTATCAAAGAAGTTCTCCATGAAAGACCTTGGAGGAACAGCCTTTATACTTGGTATAAAGATTTACTGAGATAGATCCAAAGGCTACTAGGTATTTCACAAAGTACACACATAGATAAGGTTTTTGCTAGATTTAACCTTGAGCAGTCAAGAAAGGGTTATCTCCCAATGTCTCACGGGATTAACCTTTCTAAATCTGATTGTCCGAGAACATAAGAGGAGAGACTATGCATGAATGGAATACCCTATGCCTCAGCTACAGGGTCCATCATGTATGCTATGGTATGTTGGTTAATTAAGATAGTAATTGAACATGCATGGGTTGCAAGGTGAAAATCAAAAACTTAAAATTAACCTGAGGATCTCCTAAGCAGGCTATGATTGTTATAATCTAGGTTAAAACGTTCCATAGATAATTTTAGGTTTATATAACATAT